>PVJS01002288.1:0-85000 GCA_004027185.1 Glis glis | reverse complement strand
ACTAAGAATAGTTATCTCTGTGGTACAGGAGAATATGCTCAGATGGCCTGATGTGTCTCTAGTCACAACTTCTTGGTTTATAATTAAAATAAAATTCTAGGTGCATTTGAATCCTGTATGTACAAAGAGCCACCATTAACGATTCTGCAGAATCAAGGATGACAACTGGGCAATATAAGGGCAAGTTTTCTACTGTGCCCTTAGATTGGGGATGGGAAAAGCTACTATTGCAATTGTTGCAGCTGATCCCTGCTCCCTTTTCTACAGTTCTCCCTGACTGCTTCAGGGTAGCCAGAGAAGGGAGGCAGGGACTAGGCACCCTGTATCAAATTCCATGTCACGATTTCACACTCATTCCTTATTAGTCTGTGAGGCAGCTGGGCTACTGGGGTCAGAGCATGAAAATACATCCTTCATATTATGATTAACCAGGTGAATTTGGGGCACGATTCCCCTCAAATACTCGTGTTTACAACTGCATCCCATCAGGTTCATTGAAGGGACAGAAATTTGAGTGTGATTTTTTTTGGAGACGTTGCTCAGAAAGCAAATGACCCGACTAACGCTCCTGTTGGCAGCCTCTGTGAACACCATAGAGACCAACTGACCCACTTAGGTCTTCACAGCATGGCCGAGGGAGGTTGAGAACTCAGGTCAGTCCTGGGCCCCAGTTACTTTACTGCTGCTGCTGCGGCTTCATGGGCAGGTCTATTTCTAGAGAAATTTAGCAGGATCTATTTTTGATCCTCTTGCCTTTAATGTATAATCGTACAGTTGTATTTGGAGATACAAGATCAGATTCTAAGCCATAAAGAGTTTCTCCATTATAATATGTATAATATATTTTGAAACATCATGTGCCCCAAGCACATACTCTTGAGTGTTCTCTGTTTTCTGGCACTATGAGTCACCACAAAAATTATTTGGGCATTTATCTGTGAAGGTATTTGATTTATATTTTAAAATCTTAACATTTTAGTAATTGAGGCAAAATTCTTATATGTGAAATGCATAGATCTTAAATGTACAACTCAATGACTTGTAACAAATGTATACACGAGTATAACCAACAGGCCACTCGAGGTATAGACTATTTCCATCAACCCAGAAAGTCCACTTATGCCCCTCCGAACCTCTTACCCATGATAAACAACCACTGTTTTAATTTCTATCACCACAGATTACTTTTACCTATTTTTGAATTTCAGAGAAATATCATCATACAATATATACTTTTGTGTATGGCCTTTTTTACTCAACATAATGATTTAGAGATTTATCTGTATTGCTGAGTGAACCAGTACTTTCATACTTTCTTATAGCCAAGTAGTATTCCACTACTTACATAAATAAAATTTATTTGTTCATTCTCCTGTTGACTTACATTTGGTTTCTTTACAGTGCTTGTTATTTTAAAAGAAAGGCACTGTGTATATTCTTGTAAAAGCCTTTTCATGGATAAATCTTTTCATTTGTTCTTTTTTTTCATTTATTCTTGATTCTAGGTGATGAAGTAGGTAACTAAACCTTTAGTTTATAAGAAATCATTATTTTTCTGAAGTAATTGTACCGTTGTTTCTGGTTTTCCACATCCTTACCAATATTTGGTGTTTTCCATCTTTCTAATTCCAGCTATACCTGTAGGTGTGAAGTGATAGGTCATTTTTATTTTGAATTTCCCTAAGAGTTTGATGCTGGTCAACTTTTCATATATTTATTGGTCAATCATATAACTTTCTCCTGTAAAGTATCTGTCCAAAATTTATATAAATTTTGTTGTATACTTGTCATTTTGTAATTGATTTGAAGGATTTTTACCTTCCAGACATGTCTTTTATCATGTGTATAAATACAAATATTTTCTTCCAATCTGGTTTGCCTTGTAATTTTCTTAATATGTCTGTTGGTGAACAGAAGTGTTAATTTGAATGAAGAATGTTATCATCATTTTTTGTAGTTAATACTTTTTGTATTCTTGCTAAGAAATATAGCTCACCCCAAGGGAACAACCTTATTCTGTTTTCCCTTGGAAGCTTTATAATTATAGCTTTTAGTTGTTAGGTATACAACTCATCTCAAATTAATGTCCATGTATAGTGTAAGGTAGATATTGGAATTTATTTATTTCTTCACTTTTTTCCAATGGTTTCAGCATCACATGATAACAATTGGCCTTTCTACATTGAAGAGTCTTCACATATTGGTTGAAAATATGTGTGGGGATATGTTTAAACTATCATGGGCCAATGGTCTATTTTTCTTTACCTACGTTGATACCTCTCTCTCTCTCTCTCTCTCTCTCTCTTTCTTTGTTTCTTTGTTTCTCTCTCTCTCTCTCTCTCTCTCTTAGAATTTTATTGGTGCTGTATGATTATACACCATAGTGATACATTCATATATGCACACAACATCTCTTGGTGTGGTTCCCTCCTAACCCAATCCTGCTAACCCTCTCCTTCGTGTATATGTAATTAAAGTTGTTAGTGAGCCCTATCATGATTACTGTTGCTTTATGGTACGTTTTGAAGTTAGGTAGAATGAGCTTTCAATTTTTTTCTTTTTCAAGATTATTTTGGTCACTCCAAGTCCTTTGAATGTGCATCTAACTTTTAGAATAAACTTGAAAATTTCTTCTATAAAACGCCTGTCAGGATTTTGATTAGTATTGTGTTGAATCTATAAATCAATTTGGAAAGAAATTATATCCTTTTTTGTGGTGCTAGAGATTGAACCACTCTACCTCTGAGCTACATCTCCTGCCCAGTTTATCTTTTTTATTTAGAAGCAGGGTCTCACCAAGTTTCTGAGAGCCTCACTAAGTTGCTGAGGCTGGTCTTGAACCTGTAATCCTCCTGTCTTAGCCTCCCAAGTACTGGGATTACAGGCATGTGCCACCACGCCCAGCTCAAGAAATGATATCGTAACAATAGTGAATCTTCCAAGTTATAGACATTTTCTATGTCTTTATTAAGGCCTTCCTTAATCTTTCTCAATTAGGTTTTATAACTTCAATTGGAGAGGTATTACACATTTTAAAAATTATTTTTGAATTCTTTATATTTTCTGATACTACTATAAATTTAAGGTTTTAAAATTTCATTTTCTGTTACCTGTTAGTATATAACATTGATTTTTATGTATTGATCCTGCACACTACAATGCTGCTGAATTCAGTACTAGTATAATAAAGTGGATTTTCTTTGCAGATTATTAGCACTTTCCACATACACAATCTACATACATAATCATAGTTTCTGCAAATAAAGACTTTAGCGTCTTCCTTATTGGTCTATGTTTCCTTTATTGTTTTCTTGTTTATTGCATTATGTTTTTGTGATATAATGCAATACAATGGTGAGAAGTAGTTGTGACTTTCTTGCTTCTGTTTTTACAGACACAGTGTTTAATCTTTTACCATTACATGTTCCTGGCTGAATATTTTTCATAGATGCCTTTTATCAGACTGAGAAAATTTCCTTCTTTTCTTAGATTCCTCAGGGTTTTGCTTTTTTAAAATCATGAATATATGTTTAATTTTTTTTTTTTGCGGTACTGGGGATTGAACCCAGGGGCATTCTACCTCTGAGCTACACCCCCAGCCCTATTTTTTATTCTTTATTTTGAAACAGGGTCTCACTAAGTTGTGGAGGGCCTCACTAAGTAGCTGAGGCTGGCCGCGAACCCGGATCCTCCTGTCTCAGCCTCCCAAGTACTGGGATTACAAGCGTGTGAGCCACCACGCCCGCCTGGCTATGTTTAATTTTTTTCAAATGCTTTTATTTGCATCTATTTAGATGCTCATATAGATCATAAAATAGCCCGTTTTATGTTAATGTGCTATAGTACACTGGTTGATTTTCAAATATTAAACCAATTTTGCATTACTAGAATAAATTCTGGTTGCTTATGAGGATCTTTTTATGTAATTCTGGATTCAAGTTACTGATAATTCACTAAATATTTTTCTGTGTATTTTTGATGGATATAGTCTTGTAATTCTCTCGTTGTGATGTCTTTGCCAAGTTTGGTGTCAGGATTATGCTGACATCATAAAATGTGTTGGAAAGTATTCCCTTCTCTATTTTGTTCAAAACATTTATACAAAAATATTTATTTCTGAAATGTTTGATAGAATTCGCAAGCGAAGTAATCTGGGATTGAACTAACCTAATAAAGACCCTTAGCACTTACTCAATTTCACTGATAAATATTGGTATATTTAAAATTTGTTGTGTTTACTGCAAGGAATTTGTCATTTCACCTAAGTTGTAGAATTTATTGGCATTAAATTACTTATAATATTACTCTATTATTTTACTATCTTTAGGACCTGTCGGTATATCATTTCTTTTGTTTCTGATATTAGAATTTTTCTTTCACTTTTTTTCTCGATAAGTCTTGGTAGGGGGTTATCAACTGAATTATTATTTTAATGAACCTACTTTTACATTTTCTTTTTTAAATTATTTCACCTCTTTTTGCTTTTATTTACTTCATTCTACTTATTTGTCTTTAATTTGTTCTTCTTTTTCTATCTTTTGTCCTGTGGAAGCTTAGTTCATTAATTACATATTTCTTCTTTTACATTAGAAGGATTTAAATCTATAATTTTTCTTCTAATCATTCTTTTAGCTTCATCCTATATATTTTTTCAATTAAAAATTGTGGTAAGCCGGGCGTGGTGGTGTACTCTTGTAATCCCAGTACTTGGGAGGCTGAGACAGGAGGATTGCAGGTTCACGGCCAGTCTCAGCTACTTAGTGAGGCCTTCCACTACTTATTGAGACCCTGTTTCTAAATAAAGAATGAAAAATAGGGCTGGGGGTATAGCTTGGAGGTATAAGGCCCTTGGGTTCAATCCCCAGTACCAAAAAAAAATTGTGGTAGAGACACATAACATTAAATTTACCATTTTAACCATTTAAAAATATGCAACTCAATAGTGTTGAGTACATTCATGTTGTTCTATAGTCAATCTCTAGACATCTTCTGATTGTGCAAAACTGAAACATTATACTTGTTAAAGAGCAATTGCTCATTCACCTCTCCCTCAGCCTCTACCAACTACATTTGACTTTCTGTGTCTATGATTTTGACCATTCTACCTCACATAAGTGGAATAACATGTTATTTTTCCTTTTGTGACTGGCTGATTTCACTTAGCATAGTGTTCTCAAGGTTCATTCATATTTTAACATATATTAGAATGTCCTTCCTTTTAATAGTCAACTGTCTGTATATATCACAATTTGCTTATCTACTCATCTGCTGTTGGGCACAGGTTGCTTCTACCTTTTGGTTATTGTAAATAATGCTGATAGGAACATGGATATACAACTACATCTTCAGAACCCTGCTTCAGTTCTTGTGGGTACAGATCTCTGCTCTGCTTGGACTCTGACTCTCATCACATGGCAGGAAAACGATGCAGGCAGAAAACCAAAACGATTATGGGGCTCAGCTTATGTGCTTTCAATGTCTCAAGGGTTGTAATCTTACTCTACTTGTTGTTCATGCCCCAAAATAGATTATTCATACAGAATATCCAAGTATGTAGTTGTTTTTCAGCAGAAGGGAAAGTCCAGTATAAGTTACTATGTCACGGCTAAAAGTATAAAGCTCATTCTGTTTTTCAAATAGAGGTATAATCATTAGATGGATGAATATCCATTATCTAACATACAGTCTTGTTTTTCTGGGCATTATGTCAAACATATACCTATATTTCTAGGGAAAATACCTTCTTTTCCTGTGAATATTAGGAAAAAAAGGGGGTTTTCAGTCTTTCACAGACTGAAAAGCTCAGTCTGTTTATTAGAAAACAGTTGCCAGGGGTACAGTATTAGATTTTATGACATTCTTCAAAAGGAAGAGAAAGTATTTATTCAATTAGGCATAAGTCAGTAACTGAACCTTGACTTTTAAATATGAGCTTATGATGTTAACACAAGGACTTACATGGCTATTTCAGTCTAACATAGCTTAAAATTGATTATAATCTTAATGTGCAGCTACTGATAATTGATATAAAATGATATATCTAAGGAAATATTATACAGCAATTAACTCTGTAAAATAGGCCTATAGATACTGCAAATATTCATAATATGACAGATGAAAAAGCTTGAGGCCAGTTTTATGAGAAAAAAGTATGTATGAATTTTTGGCTCAAATACGTGGCCAAATTAGGTCATGTTTCTTAAATAACTAAATTAAACAGTTAAATGACTACTATAGTAAAAAGAAGTGATACTGACTGGGAAGGTACAGGAGATAAATTTCTAAGATTCTGAATATGTTCTGTATCTTGATTTCAGTAGTGATTACACAGTGTATACTTAAGTAAACAAGTCATTGAACTATACACATAAGATCAGTGCACTTTGGAGAATATTATGCCAAGTGAGATCAGAAAGTCATAGGTCATATGCTTTCTCTCATATGTGGAAAGTAGAGAGAAAATAGGAAACAAAAGGGACTGTAAATAAAAGGGGAGAGAGACCAGTAGAATAGTGGAAGGGGATTAGGGAAGGGAGGTGGAGAGGGGAAAAAGGAGAACTGATGAAGGAAAGAGTTCAAATGATGCTAGGCCCATGTATGAAGGTATCATTACCAATTTCACTACTAATATGCATGGGGTGGGTGGAGGCCTTGGCAGTGTGATGGGATCCAGAGGAAAGCACAACTGCTGTGTGCATATATGATTATATCACTTTGATCTCCACTATGATGTATAATCACCATGACCAATAAAAGTATTAAAAGACTAGGAGGGTGGGAATTGGGGGAGGGCTAATTGACGGATGAGTGCATGTATACATCAACCACCCTGAAATCCTTCAAGACGTATGATTGCAATGCACTAATAAAATTTTTAAGAAAGTATTAAAAGACTAGTGTACTTTGTTCCTTTTATCATATTTAAGTTATACCAATATAATATCCCCAAACTAATATGACTCTAAGCGCATGTCACCAACAAAATGTCCTACTCTTCTCCTTGGCCACTCAGGCTAGCATCCTCAAAGTTGTGTCATATAATTTAGTCCCAATAGCTGACCCTTGGAGTAAGAATTCAACATTCACCTTGAGCTTGGAGAAAAACTACCACTAGCATCAAAAACTAGTTGCTTTGCTATGGATTATTAGATTCTAGTAATGCCAGACTAAATGCCTACTGAAGAGAAATCCAGAAAATTTTGCTTGTCAGCACTATTTTTGCTAAAAAGCCCTTCTAAAAACACTCCTCACCATGTTTAGAATAAAATGCAAACCCCGTCGTAACTATGAAACCTTAGAAGGCCTGACCTCACCTTTCCTCTATGACTTCATCTCCTGCCTCCTGCGACCATCTCTCTTGCCCCATCTGCTCCAGCCACACGGTCCTCATTTATACACCTAGAACATTCCAATTCTGTTCCAGTCTCAGGGACTTTGCCTTCAGTCTGTCTCTCACTTGGAACACTTTTCCCCCAGATTCTATCACATCTTCTTTCTTTGCAATATTGAGCCCAACTCAAATATCAACTCTTAAATCCTCCAGGGCCTCCCCTAAAAACCTAGCTAAAGCAATCTCCTTCAATTGCACATCAGTTTTTTCATATTACCCTATTTTGTCTTCTGGATACATGTGAACACATCAAATTAATTTTATAGTTGTTCACATGTATTTCTTTTGGGGTGGGGAGAGTCTTTTTCCTCCCCACCAAAATACTGTATAGATTTCTTGAGGGCAGAGACTCTTGTTCAATACCATCTCCCTAGGCACTTGTGTTTGGAAACTAGGAGTGTTCAATAGAAGTTCTGATCGGTTTTGTGGACTTGTTATGAATAGTTATCATCACCACCGGTGAGCATATTACAGAGCCAATCCTGGCTTCCAAACAGCTGCTGGAAAGTGGAACAAAGATCTGGAGAATCTGCAGTCACCATGAGACATGGCTATTGAAAGCAGATAGTTTCCCACAGTGCCATGTGGTCCTTATCCACTGCTGTTATGGAATCTTACCATCTAGCACCAACATTTGTGTGTGGGAGGAGGTTATGCACGTGAATGTTACCATCAGCTATGATTATCTCTGCCCTTCTATATACTCAAGTTTCCAATATTACAGCTATATGCTGTATACTCATACTTGTGGCTTTTAATGCAAAACAAAACAAAAACAAAAAAACAAAACAAAATAAAAAAACCCACAGTACTAGGGCTGCTGGATTAAGAAATTTTCCTAGACATAGTCACATGTGGGCCAGAAATTACCCTTCCCTAAGACAATCGGTCTTGGAACAAAAGCATTACATTTTCTTTTGCTAGATATTTTGGTCTTTTTTTTTCTCAACAGGGATGATATCAATGGTCCAGTTCAGTATTTTTTTGTTTTGCTTTGTTTTTTATTTATTTTCGTTTATTTATTTTTTACAATGTTGGGCAAAGAAATGCTCTCTTTATGTTAGAATGTGTCATAATTACAGGGTGACAATACAAAATAAATTGTTAATAAGTTTCTTTAAATCGTGGATTAGATAGATGAAACAAAACAAAACCCCAAAGAATTAGGGGCAGGGGAGGCAAGGGAAATGTCAGATTATCATATTTTCAGCCAGGTGTAATAAAAAACGTTCCCTTCTATTCTCCTGATGTGAGGACGAAGGGTCAAATTAATGAGGCTCTGAATAAAGCAACGGCCTTTCCAGAAACAGCTTCACATCCCACTAGTGAAGTGAGAAACCCTGAGCGAATCTTGCTGTTTTCCAAAGTGTAGCTGGCATTCCTTTAATGTTAAAAAGTGGAACAACAAACCAACAACCACCTAAACAAAACAACCCGTTTTCAGATATGCCAGCCAGGACAAAGTGGCGACTTCTTTGGAATGCTTGTGGAATTATTTGGAATGCCACCATGTCGGTGGCTTTCCTTTCTTTATAGTATATTTTCATGGCTCAATTTCCAGACCAATTATGGTTTTCTCTTTTTATTTGTTCTTTTTTATTGCCACCTGGGACAGGAAAAAAAAAGAACATAGGTGACAGTCATCCCGTTTATGGAAGGCTTTCAACCTTACTGATTAGAATGCTCTCCAGCAAGTCTACTTGCCAATGACATCCTATAAAACAGCTCTTCAGATGAGAAGAAATGGAAATATTTCCCACTAATGGAAATACACAAATGTGAGCTGACTTACCAGTGAGAGGTAAGAGATATTCAGGAGCAGCTCTTAGATCCATTGTTTTCTTCTTTAAGATTTTCATCATTGACATAGAGATTAGAGCATGCTCCTGGATATTATGGAAAAGCAATTGAAACTCAAAATTACATAGGTTTTTTGTTTGTTTTTACTGGGGAATGAATCCACAGGCATTCTACCTCTGAGTTACACTCCAGCCTATTTTATTTTTTATTTTGAAACAGGGTCTTGCTAACTTGCTGAGGGTGTCACTAAGTTGCTGAGGCTAGCCTCCAACCTGCCATCCTCTTTCTCAGTCTCCCAAGTACTGAGATTACAGGTGTGCACCACACACCTAACTATATAACTTCTAAACACACAGTTTAAAAACAACAATTCAAAAGTAAAGGTTTTAAAAATCCTGTTTTATTGACTGAATTAGTTGTGCAATATGGTTAATCATGTTGAGTTTGTTCTGGAAAATATATTAATGTCATATATACATTCACTGTCGTATATACGTACATATATTAAATATATATTCCATTTAGTGATTATGGGCAGGTTCAATCTGAGTGAACTGAGAGCTAAGAATCATAAAATTGAGAATGAGTGCAATGGTAACACACAGAGGAAAATCCTTATGCAGGGATGGAAAGAGAAGGATTATACTACCAAGCTAGTACAGCAGTTATGGCTTTTTATGATGTGATAAAAGTATACAGAATAAATCCATGTTTGGAAGTCCTTCCAAAATGTTAGCCTTGCATGTTAAGGACATCGGGTATTGTCTGAGAAGCCATTTATACTTAAAGGTGTGTCTAACAATTGCCAGGCCATTCATACCCTTTCCCTAAAGCACGGATTACTTCACTTGTAAATTTGGTCCTATCTTTGGCTCTTGGGACAATCCTGATGTCCCATTGTTCTTTCTGTAAAAGTAGAAAAGTCAAGCCAGTCCTAATAGCACATGCTTGTAATCCCAATACTTGGGACACTGAGATAGGAGGATGGCAGGTTTGAGGCCAGTCTCAGCAACTTAACAATACCCTGTTTTGAAATAAAAGTTGAATAAAAGTGCTGGGGGTATAGCTCAGAGGTAGAATGGCACTGGATTCAATCCCCATTTAAAAAAAAAAAAGGAAGAAGAGGTACATAAGTCAGAGAGGGTTCCAGATCTTGGGGTTGGCTCATGATGGACAGGCCAAGGCAGAAAGTATCCAAGATGATTTTGGATGGTGGGTATTACAAAATGTTATGTGCATGTATTTCCGTCATCTGAACTACATTATGATGTGAGACTATAATGCACCAATAAAAGCATATTTAAAAATATAAAATGATTATAAATCCTACTTCTAGGTTTTCCATAACTACCTATTACTATCAATTATAATCTTATGAGAATGAAATACTTTTGGTATTCCATATGCACCATGTTTTCTTTCATCCCTGTACTTTTGCAAGTATTGTTTTCTGTGGCTCCCTGCCCATAACAGGTTAGCCTCTCTCTACCTCTTCCTAAGTATTCATTCAACCACCTTAACACTTAATATCAAATTGTGGCTGCCATTTCTAATACAGAGTTTTCCATCAACTCCTAAGACTGGATTAAGGATCCTTCTTAGATCCCCATGACATTCTGTTAGTGCACCCAAGAACATGTGCATGTTGTAATGTTACTGCCTTTTTATTTGCCCAACTTCCCAGTGAGACTGTAAACATTTTTTGTGGCTGTTTCTGTATCTGCTATACCATAATATCCCTTCTGCCTAGCACCATGCTTGCAATATAGTAGGGGCTCAAAAATATTAGAGCCACTTTTAAACATCAATAACCAAACATCTATAACCAAATTTCTTCCTACCCATGTTTTCTGTGCCAATCTTAGAAGTGAAGGAGCAGTATTTAGAACATTTTACTCCAACTGCAGCACAGATGCTTGTTATAACTGTCAAGGCTTTTTGCAAGAGTATCTAAAAAATTAAAGAAAGTCTATAGAAAGAGTACATAAAGTTGGGCATGGCGGTGCACACCTGTAATCCCAGTACCTGGAAGGCTGAGAAAGGAGGATCACAAGTTCAAGGTCAACCTCAGCAACTTAGTGAGAACAATCTACCACCCTGAAACTTATCAAGATGTACCATTCTAATGCACCAAAAAAAGATAAAAAATAAAAAGGGCTGGAGGTGTAGCTCAGAGGTAGAATGTCCCTGAGTTTAACCCCCAGTAACAACAACAACAAAATAAAAAGAAAAAAGAAAAGAACACACTAATATGGACATAGTGGGCCCAGGCTGGGAAGCCTAACTTGAGGTCGCCTCCACCTCCAAACGACAATAGCAAACACAGATCCTTCAGAGGGTCACTATCGAAAGGGTCCTATATGGTGAAAGGTTGGGATCAAGAGTCTCCGAAGAGTGTGGCTCTGTAATCATTGCACTAGGGAGTTGTATTCGGTTAGAATGGATGCTCAAGGATGATCATTGAGATAAGTAAGGTGTACTTTCTGAGAGGGAAGAATGAAGCAGAAACAGGGAAGGGAACCAGGTATTCAAACAAACGTGCTGAGGTTCAGAGCAGGAATCTTAAGAAAACTTATTTAGAAAGTCCACTAGATGTCCTCTATCCACAGGATGAGTGTTGGGGGTGGAAGCTGCTGTCTTACTGGCAGGTGTACACACAGGGGCTCACCCTTGGCACCTTAGAAACCATGCAAAAGGCGGTAGTAAATTCAAGTCTCCCAACAAAGGATCAAAAGGAGCCTATTTTGTAAGAACTATTGTAATAGGGACTCTAGCAAGAACCTTTTTCTCATAAACTCTAAGATTGCACCCAAATGAAATCGAAGTTCAAATTACTTTGTAGCAAGTGATCTGTTACCGGTGTGCATACCAAGGAAGGTTGGGGACAGTTTCTGAACAGTGCAGGGTATTAAATTGGAATGAAGTTGTTTTCTTAGTCATTTAAAAATCAAGCCAGTTGTAGACCATTGAATTTTGCGTTGCCTGTGATCCAACATGCTCTATAGATATAAAACTACATACTAACATGGCCATAAAAATCTTCTTGGTCAAGATGATTGGGTCAAGTTGTTGAAACTGTTTGCTTTAAAGACTGCCTATTAAAGTCAGACTTGCAAAAAGGTACATGCTTTCTATGCTGACAACTGCAATAGGAGGCCCAGTACTATATGGGTTATCAAAACATACCTCTACCACTGCATTGTTCTATTGTTTTGTAATGACATGTTTCTGTGTCTGTCTTCCTGGTGCATTGTGAGTTCTTTGAGGAACTAGCCTTGCATTTTCTGATCATGCACAGTGGCTCACATATATTCAGTGTGGTATAGACCAAAAATTCTTCAAAACCTATTTTCTCTTTCTTTGACCATATGGCCAGATCTCAGTTACCTATGAATTACTTGGGAGAACTCAATTCAGTGCTTGGGTGTCATGGAGCAGAAAAACCAAATCTCACCCACTGTATTATAAACAAATGACAACACAAACTCTGACAAATTCTCAATGACTTGGATCAATAAGGTGTCACTATACACCAGGCCAGTCACAATCACTTTGGAAACATAGAAGAATTATTCTTTAGCAGGATGTAAGAATGAATGGTGAAATACAGATTTCCACTCACCAGTCTCTCTGAGCTGATATTTCTGACAAGAAATGATATCAATGGAAGGATTCTGATGTAAAATATGTGGGTTTTAACAATGGGTTTTTATGAGTAAAAATCTGCTTTTCTCTCATGAAAGATTATGCAAGGTATGTTACCATGAGGCGAACATGTTTTCTAGTCCTTTCTCCCTTTCTGGCTTCTACTCCTGTATCCACATTATTTCTCCTTCCAGAAAAATATTGCTAGTTCATTTTCTTTCTCTTAAATATTCTACTCGATATTCATTTCTGGTGGTAAGTATGTTCTAGTCTAGGAAGAGGGTATTTGTCAGTGTAAATCACATCTGATCTTTCCAATCTTCCCATTTATTCTGAGAGTCTTCTAGACCTTGAGCATATTATAATGGTCCTTGTGACAAAATCGGTTTGTTTGAAAATTAGACAAATAGTTGGCAAACCAATAGAATATGTTCCAAGTATGGGAAGACAAATCTTATTCAGGGATTGAAATAAATGATGACATTAATGTAAAAGTCTATTTTTCCTCAGTAAAAACAATTAACTTAATTAAGGGACATGTATTGAGTTGACATAGAGAGTTCAAAAATAATGACAATAAAACAGCTTTTATTTAGTTTCAAATCAATGATATTAATTTAATTGGTTCTAAACCCGTTATTTCTGAACTCAATACTTAAAAAATTAACTTCAAATTTTTAAGTCATAAATAAATCTTCTGTGTTTTTAAGCAATAAATAAAGCTTTGTACTTTGATAGGTCATGCCTCTTAATTTGTTTTGATTACAGCTGATATACAGGTTCAATTATATTGCGACAAACCATATTGCAGTGAAATTTGCCTTTACAGCCAGAGACTTTTAACTCTTATTCCCATACTTCAAATTATATTTGGTGCAATGAAATCTTAACACCAGGGAAGTTTGGCTGATCCCTTGAGGGATTTGTTAAAATGGCTTACCTAAATTCATTTATAGTTTTTCTGAAAGCTATGATAAGAACGGTTCTTGAGCTAAAAGCATGGTGTATGTATGGGAAGGGATCCATTAAAGCCAAATGCCTGGGAACTACAAAACACCTGGACTTGTGATTTACACAGATTAAATGTAGATAAAAGATCAAATGCATATTTATTCTTTTCATTTTATCTGAATGTTTCCTGAGTAAACAGGTATGCCAGGAATGTTTAGCTAGGTTACTGTTCATGGGATCTACAATTATCTTGAACTACCAAGTGTTTCTAGGACCCTAACCCCAATGGAAATTACTGCTTATCTTTAGTGAGAGGAGTGTTGAATGGTTAGAAATCTCCACGCCTCTTCAGGATATGTGAATTATTTATTTCTAACAATGGAAAAATATAACATTGCTTGTATGATTTAATAAAGCAAAGAAATATTAGCCATCATGAAGTAGAAATTTTTGACATATTACCTGTGCTTATTTGAAAGTGCAGTTATAGTCCTAGTGTTAGTCAATAATCAAGTTGATGAAAATTCTGGTATTTAGCATATTTATGAAAAAAATTTGCCATTTCTGGTATAGATAAAGAGCCACTAGAACATCATGGTGAGGGGGTTGGAGGAATACACACATCATAGTTCCATTTTATCCAAGGAAGTAGAAAGCTGTGTCATCAGCTGGAGATGTTTATAAAAACTTGAAGAGACTGAGAGTGATTTGGAATAATCTCCAATGGAGATAAGAGGAAAATATGTCCTAGTGTGAGAAAAAAAATTCAGTATGTTTTGAGGCCACCTAATATTGGAAAAGCATACATTTAGATGGAACACTGAAACTCCATAAATATTTTAACATCTAATATGTGCTTCATTGTTCTGGACTTGGGGTATATCCCAGGTCTCGTGTAATTGCTGTCTAAAAGGATAATGGTTGTGTGATTTTCTGTTGTACGAGAATAAAGAAGCCTGGTTGTTTAA
This sequence comes from Glis glis, assembly GCA_004027185.1. Taxonomy (NCBI): domain Eukaryota; kingdom Metazoa; phylum Chordata; class Mammalia; order Rodentia; family Gliridae; genus Glis; species Glis glis. The sequence goes on along the minus strand of PVJS01002288.1, from coordinate 70,246 downwards.
TTGCTACAGATTAGAAAAACTGAGCATGTAAACAGGGCAGAAGTTTAGTTTATTTGTTGAGAGTCTTAATAGTCCCGCTATTTTGACAGAAGTCAAAATAGGATTGAAGGAATAAAGTCTTTCTGGCAGGCTTGTAGTTTACTGGGAAAACCAGAAATGTCGGCAAATCTTTGTCACCTGCATGTGGTCAGTATCATGATGGTCGTGAGATTAGTGTGCAGGGACAGAGCTCCTGGGTCACTCTGGGAAAGGCTTGGGAGGAAGTGTCAGGGAATGAATCCTAGTTAAGAGAATGCCTGAGCCAAATCTTCCCAAGAACACAAAGTCGCCTGTGCAATATATTTGCAGGGAACTGTGCATTGACACCTGTCCTGCAAAGAGGTGGGGAGGCAAGCAGGGTCTGGTGCTGAGGCTGGAGGAGTTGTGAGCAGATCCTAAAGAGCCTTAGTGGTGGCCACGGGGAAGAAAGTAGGCCAGGTGATCGATTACGTGGTCCAAGCTCAGTGGCAAAGTGCTTGAAGCCAACAGGTCTTGGGCAGACTGGAAAATCTTTATGGGACCAAAAGACTGGTCTTTGTATGGGGTAGAAGAGAAGCAGTGGAGGGCTCAAGGAGAGTCTAGAGTAGTTTGGGAATGGAGAATTTGAGCTTAAGAAGGCTGGTGTGAAAACTGTTCAAGGGGAAGAGAAGGCCCAGAATGTCCGTGGGACAAGGGGCTAAAAGGGGGCTGGAAAGGAGAATCACTGAAGCCAAGGAACCCCAAGAACTCATGTATTCTCTGACTCATTTGCACACGCATTGTATTTCTTCTGTGTGTGTTGAGGGAGGGAGTACTGGGGATTGAATCCAGGGATATTCTGCCTCTAAGCTACACCCTCATACCTATTTTATTTTTTATTTTGTAATCCCAAGTAGTAAGATTACAGGTGTGCACCACCATGCCCAACTGCACATTTCTTTTCTTTTTTCTTTTCTTTTCTTTTCTTTTCTTTTCTTTTCTTTTCTTTTCTTTTCTTTTTTTCTTTTCTTTTCTTTTTTTGTGGTACTGGGGATAGAATTCAGGGGCATTCTACCTCCGAGCTATACCCCCCAGCCCTATTTTATTCTTTTATTTTGAAACAGGGTCTCACTGAGTTGCAGAGGGCCTAAGTAGCCAAGGCCGGCTGTGAACCTGAGATCCTCCTGTCTCAGCCTCTCAAGTATTAGGATCACAAGCTTGCGCCACCACGCCTGGCTTGCACATTGCATTTCTAAGATAGACATAAGGGGATAGAATATACAGGAAAATTATAAGTTGAATTCCAAGCCAGTCAATGAATATGAGGTATTAACCTGGAAATTGTTTGGTTATAGTTATATGAAGGAATAAAGCATAGTTTAGCTAGATGCCATGGACTTTAAAAGCAAAAGACTATGAGAGTTTCCTTGCAGAGCACAGGGCAGCAAAACATCTCAGGTCCCTTGGAACTCTTCTGGGAGCTCCCTAGTCACCAGAGAATGGCATGTTCCTAAAGTTCTCACATATAAGGGGCTTGTGGTATAAGGCCCCTATATTCGTCAGTCTTATCTAGATTTTTGTTATATCTGTACCGATACTAAAAGGAGAAATGAATTATTTAACCTTGCAAAGTAAATCAGGGCTTGATCTAAAACCCAAATAAAAAGATTTTGCCTGAAGTTTGTTATACTAGACAAAAAAAATGTTGAACTTTTTTTATACATTTATTGGCCATTTGTGTTTCTTCTTCTGTGAAGTGTCTATTGAGTTCACTTGCCCATTTTTTGATTGGGTTATTTGTTTTTTTAGTGGTGATTTTTTTAAGTTCTCTGTATATTCTAGATATTAGTCCTCCATCAGAGGAGGAGCTGGCAAAAATCTCCCCTCAATCTGTCAGCTCTCTCTTGAGGTTCTTGATTGTTTCCTTTGCTGCACAAAAGCTCTTCAGTTTAATGCAATCCCACATATTGATTCTCATTTTAGTTTCCTATGCCTTTGGGGTCTTGTTGAGGAAGTCTTCACCTGTGTCTATGTGTTGAAGTGTTGGACCTATGCGCTCTTCAAATAGCTGCAAGGTCTCTGGTGTGATTTCTAGATCTTTGATCCATCTCGAATTGACTCTTGTACAAGGTGAGAAATTGGGGTTTATTTCTATTTTTCTGCATATGGTTAGCCAGTTTTGCCAGCACCATTTGTTGAAGAGGCTATCTTTTTTCCAGTGGATGTTTTTAGCCCCTTTGTCAAAAATCAATTGACTGTAGGTGTGTGGATTTGTTTCGGAGTATTCTATTCTGCTCCATTGGTCGATGTGTCTGCTTTTGTGCCAATACCATGATGTTTTTATAACTATGGCTTTGTAGTATAGTTTGAAGTCAGGTATTGTGATGCCTCCTGCATGGTTCTTGTTGCTGAGAACTACTTTGGCTTTCTGGGTTTTTTGTTGTTCCAAATGAATTTAAGGACAGATTTTTCTATGTCAGTGAAGAATGACTTTGGTAATTTAATGGGTATTACATTGAATCTGTAGAGCACTTTTGGAAGAATGGCCAGTTTGATGATATTTATTCTGCCTACCCAAGAGCATGGGAGATCTTTCCATCTTCTAAGATCTTCTTCAATTTCTTTTTTCAATGTCTTAAAATTTTCCTTGTAGAGGTCTTTTACCTCTTTGGTTAGGTTTATTCCCAAGTATTTTATTGTTTTGGGGGACATCATGAGTGGAAATGTCTTCTGGATTTCTTTTTCAGTGGATTTATGGTTGGCATACAGAAAAGCTTCTGATTTTTTAAGATTGATTTTGTATCCCGACACTTGGCTGAATTTGTTGATCAGTTCTATGAGCCTTTTAGTTGAGTTTGTTGGATCTTCTAAGTATAATATCATGTCATCTGCAAATAGAGATAGTTTCGGTTCCTCTTTTCCTATTTGTACTCCTTTTATTTCCTTCTCTTGCCTTATTGCTCTGGGTAGAGTCTCAAGTACTATATTGAAAAGGAGTGGTGATAGTGGACATCCTTGTTTTCTTCCTGTTTTTAAGGGGAATTCTCAAAGGTTTTCCCTATTCAGTATGATGTTGGCTGTGGGCCTATTATATATTGCCTTTATGATGTTGAGGTATGTTCCTTCTATTCCAATTGTCTGCAGTGTTCTTATCGTGAATGGGTGTTGGATTTTGTCAAATGCTTTTTCAGCATCTGTTGAAATGATCATATGATTTTTGTCTTTAGTTCTGTTTATGTGGTGGATTACATGGATTGTTTTTCATATGTTGAACCTGCCTTGCATCCCTGGATGAACCCAACTTGGTCATGATGTATGATTTTCGTGATGTGGTTTTGAATGCGCGTTGCTAGTATTTTGTTTAGAAGTTTGGCGTCTAAGTTCATCAACGATATAGGTCTGTAGTTTTGTTTTCTTGAGCTGTCTTTATTTGGTTTTGATATCAATATGATGTTGGCTTCATAGAATGTAGTTGGGAGAGTCCCATTTCTTTCTATTTCACAGAATAGATTGAGGATTATTGGGATTAGTTCTTCTATAAAGGTTTTATAAAATTCACCTGGGAAACCATCTGCACCTGGGCTTTTTTTGATGTTTGGCTCCTTATTGCTGCTTCAATCTCTTTGATTGCTATTGGGTGATTTAAATTTTCTATGTCTGCTTGATTCAACTTAGGAAGGTTGTACTTGTCTAGAAATTTGTCAATTTCTTCTAGGTTTTCCGTTTCGTTGGAATATAGTTTTTCAAAGTAGTTTCTGATAATACTCTAGATTTCTGTGCTGTTGGTGGTAATATCACCTTTTTCATCTCTTATTTTAGGAATTTGGGTTGATTCTCTCTTTCTTTTGGTTAGGTTGGCTAGTGGCTTATCTATCTTGTTTAATTTTTCAAGGAACCAGCTTTTGGTTTTGTTGATTTTTTTGTATTTTTTTTAATTCTCCACTTGGTTGATTTCTGCTCTGATTTTAATAATTTCCTGTCTTCTACTGGCTTTGGGGTTAGACTGTTCCTGTTTTTCAAGGGCTTTGAGGTGTGTCATTAGGTTATTTATTTGGTGATTTTCTGTTCTTATGTGGGCACTCAGTGCTATGAATTTTCCTCTTAATACTGCCTTCAGGGTGTTCCAGAGATTTTGGTATGTTGTGTCTCTGTTTTTGTTTGTTTCTAGGAATTTCTTAATTTCTCCCCTTATTTCTTCTCTGACCCATCCCTCATTCAGCAGTGTGGTGTTCAGTCTCCATGTGTTTATGAGGTTTCTCTGAGTCTTCCTATAGTTGATTTCTAGTTTCATTCCATTATGGTCTGAAAAGACGCAGGGGATTATGTCACATTTTTTTAACTTGCTAGTACTCACTTTGTGGCCTAGGATATGGTGTTTTAGAGAAGGTTCCACGAGCAGCTGAAAAAAATGTGAATTCAGCTGTAGTTGGGTAGAATATTCTGTATGTGTCTACTAGGTCCATTTGGTTTACGGTGTTCCTTAAGTCTGAGGCATCTTTACTGACCTTTTGTCTTAAAGATCTATCTAGTGGTGTGAGAGGGGTGTTGAAGTCTCCCAATATTATTGTATTGGGATCTATGTGTGATTTAATGTCACAAAGAGTTTCTTTTATGAAAGTGGTTGCTCCTATGTTTGGGGCATAAATGTTGGCTATTGTTATATCCTGTTGCTGGATTGTTCCTTTTACCAGTAAGAAATGACTTTCTTTGTCTCTTCTGATAAGTTTAGGTTTGATGTCTAATTTGTCTGATATCATAATTGCTACTTCTGCTTGTTTTCGAGTTCCATTAGTGTGGATTACATTGCTCCATCCCTTCACTTTTAGTTTGTGCATATTTTTATTTGTAAGGTGTGTTTCTTGCAGGCAGCATATAGATGGATTGTGATTTTTAATCCATTTTGCCACCTTATGTCTTTTGATGGGGGAGTTGAGGCCATTTATATTCAGTATGATTATTGAGAGGTGGGTTTTAATTTCTAACATTTTGAGTTTTAATTTCTGTTTGAGGTAGCGTTTGTTCTTTGCCTAGTTGTTTGTTTGATGGAAATCACTGTTTCTCTGGTTCTGGTGTTTCCTTATTATTTCTTCCTTGTGATTAATCTCTTTGAATATTTTCTGTAGTGCTGGTTCAGAAGACATAAAGTCTTTCAGCTTCTTTTTGTCATGGAAGGTTTTTATTTCCCCATCAAATTTGGTAGGTATCTTTGCTGGGTAGATAATTCTTGGCTGGAAGTTGTTTTCTTCCAAAGTGTGGGTTATGTTGATCCAGGCCCTCCTGGCTTTCCAGACTTGGTTTGGAAGGTCGGGAGTGATTCTTATTTGTTTACCTCTGAATGTTACTTGGTCTTTTACTCTCGCTGCCTTTAAGATTCTCTCCTTGGCCTCTACATTAGTCAATTTGATTATTATGTGGCGTGGTGAACCTCTTCTCTGATCTTGTCTATTAGGGGTTCTATATGTTTCCTGTACCTGTGTGTCAACCTCTTTGTCTATGTTTGGAAAATTTTCTAATATTACTTCTCTGAATAGATTATTGATTCCTTTGATTTCAGCTTCTATTCCCTCATCTATGACTATTATTCTTAGGTTTGCTCTTTTAAGACTGGCTGAGATCTCTTCAATGTCCAATTCATGCTGTCGAATTGTTTTTTCTAATTTATTTACTATGCATTCATTTTTGGAGAGGTCATCTTCTAAGAGTGAGATTCTGTTTTCCATGTGGTCTAGTCTATTGTTGATGGTCTGTATTGGTGCCTAAATTTCAATTATTGCATCCTTCACTTCCTTCAGAGCTTCTTTTTGATTCCTGTTCAGGGTGTCAGATTCTTTGTTTATTTGATCCTTCATTTCTTTCAGACTCTCTCAGAATTCTTTTCGGAAATCCTGTATCATTTCTGCTATTAAAGTACTGAATTATCCTTCTGGCAATCTTTGCACTTCTGAGTTGGCGGGTTTTGTTGTGGGGTTGTGTGAGCTCATTGTTTCTTTGCTATTCTTCTTTTTCATGACTTCAGGTTTTTTATGTTTATACCTTTGTTGCTTTTGGTAACTCTCTCTGTCTCACTCTGTAGGTTTCCTATGTCTAATCTGTCTCCCTTTATAGTTTCTTACCCTGGAGGTAGATAGTTGCTACTAAATGAGCCTTAAAGGTGAATGGCCTTTATTGAATGGTTATTCTCACTTGCTCGGTATAATGTCCATTTGCAGGTCCAATTCTTGGTCTCCTTTAGTGATTGGGACCCTTGCCTGGTGCCTCTCACTACCTGTGCAGGCGACCAGTGCCACTATTGCCCCTCTCACTGCAAGCGTGAGTCTCCGCAGTCTCTACTTGGGCTGTCCCTATGTCTTTCTCTGTCTACACCTATGGCAGGTGTCACCAGCAGGGGGCCCCGGGCTTGGGTCTCTCTTTGCCTACAGAAGTGGCAGTTGTCGCTTTGACCCTATTTTGTGCAAACATGGAACTCCACGTTTTCCACAGAGAGGGCTAGTTTGGTCCAATTTTTCCCCAGGTACCACAGCTGTATGTCCTGTGGTGATCCCAGGGACTCTATAAGGGCGCTGTGACCCGCGGGCTGCAAGTCTGTCCCACCCAAATGTCACCAGGGACTGTCTGCTTATCCACACGTCTATCGCGTCCCACAGCAGACCCCACTCCCACCTCTGTCGGGGCAATCTGCAGTCTCAGACCCCGCGAGTCCCTGCGACCATGCTGGGTGGTCTCCCCCTGGGGCAGTTTGTTGATTTACAGTCTCGTTGAGCACTGCTCTTAATCTCTGGGGTGGGGGGCTCAGCCACTGCCGCAGGTTCTGGTTAGGCCTCTGGGCACTGGGGACTCTGCAGAGCATGGATCGAACTGCTGCTGGCTTTTGTCGCTGATGCTCTGCAGTGCTGGTTTTATAACAGATCCCTGGCTTCTTTGTTGGTGGCCTGCAGCAGCCGCAATGCTGGTAGCTTCCGGCGTGGTCTGACCAAGATGGCGCTGCTGCGGCTTCTGCCGATGCAGCAGTTCGGGTCTGTGTCGCGTGGAGCGAGTCGCTGCTCGCCTTCACTCTGCTATTCTGCAACTGTGGATTCACAGCAGGTCGCTGGCGTCTCCGTTGGTCTTGTGTGGAAGCCACAATGCTGGGAGCCGCCGGTAAGGTCCTGCCAAGATGGCGCTGCTGCAGCCGCTGTGGCCGCCGCCATTTGGTGTGTCGAGTGTGGAGGAGCCGCTGCTCGCTCTCATCTCTGCTGATCTGCAGTTGGACTCACAGCAGGTCTCTGGCTTCTCTGCCGATGGCGTGTGGAAGCCGCGATGCCGGGAGCAGCCGGCGCGGCCCGGCCAAGATGGTGCCGCCGCCGTCCCTTAGGTAAGGCGCTTGGAGCTTTTTACTTTCCTCCGTTTTGTCTTCTGGCTTTGATTCCATCACGTTTCAAATTTTTCATTGTTTAGTTCAAGTTTTTGTTGCTTCTCTTCTCCTGTCGAAAAGTTGCTTTCACAGCAATTGAGACCCAAATCTCAGAGAGATCGTAATGTGGTATCTCCCTTAGTCGCCATCTTGGACTGGACAGACCTACTACTTAAAGTTTTGCTTGCTTAAAGTTTTGCTTGCTTAAACTTTTGCAAAAGTATTATTGCCAACATTATTTCATCCTCTAACATCCCTTTGATGCAGAACAAATGCTTTTATCCCCAGTTTACAGATGAGGAAACTGTTAAACACAGAGATGAAGTAGTTTTCCCCAGGCCTGTAGACCGTGTTGGCAGAACTGAGGCTAAACACTACGTCTTCGAGTGGCACAATAGGCAAGGTGTTTTCTGTACTATTTCATACAGCAGGGTTGAGTTCACATAATTGAATATCTGTAAAAAACTGGCCAAGGTGACACAGGCATGTAACCCCAGTGACTCAGGAGGCTGAGGCAGGAGGATTCTGATTTCAAGGCCAGCCTTGGCAACTTACGGAGATAGGGAGACCCTCTCTCAAAATAATAAGAACGAAAGAAAGAGAGAGAGAGAGAGAGAGAGAGAGAGAGAAAGAAAGAAAGAAAGAAAGAAAGAAAGAAAGAAGCTTAGTAATAGGGCACCACTGGGTTCAATAGCCAGCACAACAAAAACAAAGACTATGAAGTCAGCAAATTTCACATCCATTTTTAAAAGTCAATTTTAAGATTTTGTTCCAAGACACATAAAATATTAATATTTATAGTCATTTTTGTATGGTATCTCCCTGTTTCAGAGAAGCCTGAGAGGGGTTTCATGTGGATACCCATGATCATTAAGTACTTTAACAGCCCTATTCATGCCTTCATGAACACTGGACACCCTCCCAAGGATTAGGATATGGAATTGCCACCTATTTAATTAAATTATTAAAGTTAAGGGAGGAGTGATTTTTTAAAGACCTCTGTTGCTTCCCTCAGTCACACGCAAAAGGGATTCACCTCAGTGTACTTTCTACATCTTTTTTTTTCCTTCAAGCTTTCCCCCAAATTGCCATGTATTGCCAGCTGTGGCAGGTTTGTTATTCCTCATTAAGAATCACCATTATTGAACTGGAAATCTCATCCTCTTACTATTTATTAATATAGTTTTAGGGGAATCCTCCCATTGTGGTTGGTAGCTGCTCAGTTGGGTTTAACTGTGGTACACTTGTTGGCTGTTTAGCCCCGTGGGGACTGTGCTGAGACAGACTTACTCAGGCTTCCTTTGAACACAGAAATGAAAATCAATAAACAATTTGAACTTCTTCGAGGAGAATTTTTCTCCTCTAATGAATATACAAGCTTGGTTACAGCTTAATTCAAAGATTGAATTTAGTGAGTGTTTTTGTCTGCACCATAAGCATGACAAACAGAAACCTGAAATGACATACCCCACAGGGAGACTTAATGCTAAAAAAAAAAGTATACTCTCCCATCCCAAGCTCACAGAAAAATGAGACACCTCAACTACAATAATATTTGTAGTGAATGCCCAGTGATATTATTTGTCCTATCAATACACAAAGAGCTTTGAAAGCAAGAAAATGACAGCGGGCTTAATTACATCAGAGAAGTGAATCTCTTATCAATTAGGATATTTTGTATTTCGAGTGGCTTTGGGTGCATCTCCATGCAGAGGCTCGTGTTATATGATCTTACGAAGTTTGCTCCGTCCCTTCCTGCTCTTCTTCCCTCCATATCATTTCATCCTTATCCACCATGTGGAAGTAAGGTGCTCCCCATGACAACAAAACAGCTTCCAAGGAAAGGAGTTGAGCATTTTTCCCACAGTCATTGAAAAAGGCCCAGGTCCTGGCTCAGTGTCCTGAATAAGGTCATATGGTCATTCCTAACTGTGGCCAGAGTGTCATATGTTCAGACTGACTTAGGGCCATAGAGACCACACTTGTACATTAAGAATGGTATCAACTCCAGGGAAGTCTTGAAGTATCTGCCAAGGGTGGCTTCTCAGAACAAAGCTGAGATACTATTTTACCAAAAGAATAGTGAGGAGGTACTTTATGATGAAAACCAGAGATGGAGGCAGGTAAAACAGGTTTTAGAAATGGTTGATTAAATTAGTTGATGCTACTATTAAAACCATCTATAAAAGTGTGGTAATAAATTAACGCATACTAGTGAGGCGTGGTGGTGCACACCTGTAATCCCATTTTGGGAGGCTGAGACAGGAGGATCGCAGGTTCATGTCCAGCCTCAGCATCGTAGCAAGACTCTCAGTAACCTAGCAAGACTTTCAGCAACCTAGTGAGACCTGGTTTCAAAACAAAAAATAAAAAAAGGGCTAGGGGTGTAGCTTAAAGGTAGAACGCCCCTGGATTCAATGTTCAATCCCCAGTATCACACACACAAATATAATAATTATAAAATCAATATATTAACCCATACCCATCATTTATCACCAGAAGCTTATAATATTAAGCACACATTAATGAATAAAAACATTTAAAAATACTATATATAATAATAATGATGCAACTGTATGTGAATACTAAGGTAATACCACACATGAAATTAGAGTGACATCTTACTTACAAATAAGAACTATTATTAAATACCTATGGAAAATGATTTCACACTTCTTGTTGCAAATGACTCCAAAGCCTTAGGGGTTTTTTTTCTTTATAGTATTTTGTAATTAAGATCCTGATTTTTCTGCATGGTTGGGAAATATACTCACTGGAGCAATAGAAAAAAACATTATATGTTGTACTCCCTCCCACACCCCCATATTTTTCTCTAGTAAAAAAGAAGGGGCATCCACAGAGAGGAGCCTGAAAGATTGACTTTATACTGTGTAAATCAAGAAAAAATATTCTTCTGCTAGTTTGTGACAAGGCCAGTTGAAAAATTCCCACAAGTGAGCTAACAGGTGATTAATGATGGGTGATGGTTTTGGGGTTTACAGGTGGAAGCAAACCATAAGTCTTGAGCCTGGAGAAAATATCAATTCTTTATCATAGTCCCAGATTCTTACTTTGACTCACACCTACTATTAGTATCTATGGTGGTTTAAAACTATGCCAACAAATTCTTCAACACCTGTACATTTAAATGTTGAAGCCCATTCCCATCCCCTGGCACATGGACTGGCAGGGGATTCTTGTCTCACTTTTAACAAATAGAATATGGCAGAAGTGATGATAGAATTGTCTCAGGTCATAAAAGGCATCTCGATGTTCTCTTTGTTCTCTCTCCCTCCCTTGGTCCCTTGCTGTTTTAGTCAGCTTTCCCTTGCAATGACAAAATACCTGAGGGAAAAAAAAAACAACTTAAAAGGAGGCAAGGATTATTCTAGCTCATGGTTTTAGAGTTTTCAGTTCATGGTCACGTGGCTCCATTGTTTCCAGGCCTGTAGTGAGACAGAACATCATCGTAGGGAGGGAATGGTGGACCAAAGCTGCTCCCCTCCTGTCAGCCGGGAAGCAGAGAGTAGAGCTTGCTCTTATAACAAAGCCTCTCCCTACAAAACCCTAAATGGGTGAATCCATTGATGAGATCGCAGCCCTCATGATCCAATCACCTCCCCAAGCCCCTTCTGGACACTATTGTGCTGGGGAACAGGCTCTAGCACAGGAGCCTTTGGAGGACATTTGAGATCCAAATGACAACACTTGCCCTGCAGGAAGCCATTTGCCATGTCATGAGGACATGTGAGTGCCCTGTGGAAAGGTCCTAGTGTTGAGAAAAAACCTCGCCTGAATATGGCCAGCAACAAACTGAGGCTTCCAGCCTGCAGTCCTGTGATGGAGCCATCTTGGAAGGGAATCCTCCAGCCCCAGTCTCATTTGACTGCAACATCAGCCTATATCTTAACTTCACTCTTAAGAGAAACCCTGAACTGGAACCACTGGTATCATGCAATTCCAACATTCAGGACCCTCAAAATGTGAGATACTAACATATTTTTGTGTATGTGGTACTAGGGATCAAACCTAGTGGTGTTCTATCACAAAGCTACACTACCAGCCCTATTTTGTTTTTTATTTTGAAACAGGGTCCTGGTAAGTTACTGTGCTCTGGCCTTAAACCTGCAATCCTCCTGTCTCAGACTCCCAAGTACTGGGATTACAGGCATCCACCACAAAGCCCAGCTAAATATTTGTTGTTTTATAACACTAAGTTTGGAGGTAATTTGTTATGCAGCAATAGATAACGAATTCAGCATCCAACCTTATTTCCCATTGCTTATCAAGATGCAAACTCTCCTGGCATGTATCAGCCAATAAATTAGTCAATCAATCAGTCAAGCAATTGAGTATATGTTTACTACTTCTTCCCCACCTAGCATAATCTCACATTTAACCCTAGCATCTTCCTTAGATCCTGCTGCCCAGACTCATCCTATCTGAACTCATCTCTCCTTTAAATGTCTGATTTTCTAGTCAGTAACATACTATAGTTTAGCACAAAATTTTGCCTTAATTGACTTGTGTTTGGCAATTTTCCTAAACGACAAGGGTCTTCCTATTTAAAAATATTTCTAAATGCAGTTTTGGATTCAATAAGTCTTGATTAATTGAAGGAGCAAATTGGTTCATTAAAATTGCTTGACGTCCAGGGAAATTAAAATAGTGGTTCTGTTTGCTTTGGAGCGAGTGCTGCATTGCAGTTCTAAGCAGAGACCTGTCTGTTTTGCCCATATCTGCCTTCCCATTTTACCCTTGCCTCAAGCAGGGTCACCAAACTTAGTCTATAAAGGGCCATACAGTAAATATTTTGACTTTGCTGGGCACATGCAGGTACTCAACTTTGCCATTATAGCATGATGACAGTGATAGACAATAGTAAAAGAATAGAGATGACTGTGTTCCCATGAAACTTTATTTACAAAAACAAATGGCAAGCCAATTTTGGGCTGTGGACAGTAGTTTGCAGATCTATGGTCTAGGGTGATATTTTTCAATATTCCTTCATCAAAAAAAATCAATTGGAGAGATCAGGGGGAGGTAGGAAAAGAAGGGGAGGTAGTGGGAAGTGAAATTGACCAAATTATGTTATGTGTGTGTTTAAATATATCACAATGAATCTTAATATTATGCATAATTATAATATGCCAATAAAATTAATGGAAAGAAAATTAAAAATGAAAATAAACACATCTATTTACAACTGTGTCGGAAAAAGCACATCTGTCAATCCTTATCTTCTGACAAATGTGGAAAACCTGGGGGAAAGAATCACACTTACCGTTTCCCTCATACCAGGGGTTGCTTTCACAGAGAGGTGAGGCAGGAGTCGGAAGCACGTTTCTGCATGACTAGGGTTTCTGCCATGCTGCACGGCCACACGCGTCATCTAAGGACTATTAGGTTTCTTGGAACACTCAGCTAACAATGGGTAAAACAAACACTTCCCCATTTCATGAAGGAAAAACTAGTCTCAACAAGAAAAACTTTTGGACTTTCCACTTGGCTCTGTGACTTTAAAGGGTGTGGTCACCTTAGGCTCTGTCATGCTTCAATATGTTAATTTTCTTGGAAATATAGTTTATTTGCAAGATTGAGATTTTTTTTGCGGTACTGGGGATTGAACCCAGGGGCATTCTACCTCCGAGTCACACCCCCAGCCTATTTTTTATTCTTTATTTTGAGACAGGGTCTCGCTAAGTTGCAGAGGACCTCACTAAGTAGCTGAGGCTAACCGCGAACCCAGATCCTCCAGTCTTAGCCTCCCAAGTACTGGGATTACAAGCATGCACCACCACGCCCGGCAAAATTGAGATTTTTTTTTTTTTTGAGTGTGGTACCGGGGATTGAACCTAGGGGCATTCTACCTCTGAGCTACACCCCCGGCCCTATTTTTTATACTTTATTTTGAAACTGGGTCTCACAAAGTTGCGGAGGGCCTTACTAAGTAGCTGAGACTGGCTGTGAACCCGGATCCTCTGGTCTCAGCCTCCCAAGTACTGGGATTACAAGCATGCGCCACCACGCCCGGCTAAGATGGAGATTTTTGAAGACAGAGAATTCAGTTACATGACATGAAATGAGGTGTAGAGCAGAAACACTTATATCTGACCAAAGTTTGACCAAAGAAGTAGCTCATATTGGCAGTGCAGTGCTAGAATGTCACATGTGTGGTTTAGCTATTAAAGACAAAATCATTACTGCAATTTTTGTGGGGATTTCCTATCTACATTCTGGGTCATTGCCCTAGTCCCATTTAGTAAGTTATATGCTACTTTAAGTAAGATTTCTTTCCCTTTACTTTTTCCATGAGCAGTTTTGTTTTATAATTTCAATAAAAATGATCAAAGAGGGAAATTAACCCTATTTACTGCTCATAATTCTCCCACACAAATCTCTGGGTATAATTGTCATAGATGTAGACATGCATTGAGCATGGCTCAGTTTCTTAACCTTCATGGTATTGACATCTTCAGACTGGAAGATATGTTGCTATAGTTGGGGCTATGCTGTGAAATGTAGGGTGTTTTCCAGCACCCCTAGCCTCTATCTGTTAGTTTCCAGCAGCACCCTCAAGTTGTGACAATCAAAAATGTCTCCAGACACTGCCAAATGTCTCCCAGGACTGGGAGCAGGGGTAAAACTGAGGATCACTGATATACAAAGCATGAATATGCCCTAAGCAAAGTGGATAGGGACAGTTTGCAGCTATCTTATATAAAGATCCTGCCTTGAAATATTTTCCTGAAATAGATAAGCAAAAGAAGGGCTCATTCAAGCTACCATTACTCAAGTAATTGATGCAATTCTTCCCTTAACATGTGTGAACACTGAGAGCAATAATACTTGGCTGTCCTGGGACAACTGTGCAGGGAGCCAATGCTTAGGGAACACCTGGGACCATCATCTGTGGGATCCCTCAGTAACGATTTTATAACACCCAGATGTTAGAAAAACCATTTGTGCATACTGACCCAGGCTCACTCATTTTAACAAGTCTGTACCTAGAGCATTCAAGGGAAAATAAGCAAGAACTAGGCCATATGCACCATCTGGTGTTTTAAGAAATATATACTATGAGCCTAATTAACAACTTCTATTTAGACTATATATGAATGGGCTTATTTTGAATGAAATAGGAGAAACCAAACCCCAAAATAAATAAAGTGGTTGGGAATTTTCTCTTAGACTGAATTATCTTGTATACTATCTCCTGACAATGGGAGTTTAGAGTACAACCTAGGACACTGTTCTGGGCTGAATTGTGCCCCCCCAACCCAAATTCATATGTCCTAACTCCCAGTACTTCAGAATGTATTTGGAGGTAAGGTCTTTAAATTATCTCTTTAGGATAGGGGCCCTAATCCAATATGACTGGTGTCCTCACCAGAAGAGGATATTTGATCACAGACATGCACAAACACAGAGGAAAGATCACGTGAGGACACAATGAGAAGGTAGCTACCCGAAGCCAAGGAGAGAGGTGGCAGAAGAACCCAAACCTGCCTTGAACTTGACCTTGAACTTCCAGACTCCAAAACTATGAGAAAATAAATTTCTGTTGTTTAAGCCACCCAGTCTGTGGTATTGTGTTGCAGCAACACCAGAAAACTAATACAGGCACGATGCACAGTATTGAGAATGTAATAGAATCACAATAAATATTCATAGTTATTGATATTATTAGTTCATCAGTATTATTTTCCATTTATTTCCAAAAACATTTACTGAGAGTCTACTCTGTTTCAGATTTTTTGACCATATTCTAAAGATACAAAGCTACATCAAACAATGTCTACACTACTGTCCAGGAGGTTAGATAAGCCACTTTAGAATATAGGATACAAAAAAGCTCACTTACAATACAAAATGAGGTAAGTGTTACCAGAAAAGTCCAGGTCCACACCCCCTTATCTGTAATATCAACGTCTAAAACTGGAAGGGTTTTATTTATTCATTTATTTATTTTTTGGCAGTACCAGGGATTGAACCCAGGGGCGTTCTACCTCCGAGCTATACCCCCGGCCCTATTTTTTATACTTTATTTTGAAACCAGGTCTCATGAAGTTGCGGAGGGCCTCACTAAGTAGCTGAGGCTGGCTGCGAACCCAGATCCTCTGGTGTCTGCCTCCCAAGTACTGGGATTACAAGCGTGCGCCACCATGCCCGGCACTGGAAGGGTTTTTTAAATAATTTCTTTGATAGCAAAACTTGACCTAACCCTGAACTCATTTGATGGCAAGACTTGGCCTTCAGTTGACTTGTCTGACTTGATCCTACTGAGCATGAATTTTTTATGGTTCCATTTGATTGGCTGTTTCTTTGCAGCTCTTCATGAAGTTCTGGCCATACAGTGTTCCGTCACTCCATCTGGCTTCCCTATTTCTCTCTCTCACTGCCCCTCCCCCTCACTCAATGCCCCAGGATTTTACCTCCACAACAAAGCAACAAAACTTGACACCAATCTCCATCTCTGCTTTCTATGGGGTACCAAGTCAAAGACAATTGGTACTACATTTTGAAAAGTACACTTGCACTATGGGATTTTGGAGTGAGGTTCTCACCTTGCCTGAAAGCAATAAGGATCCCAATGTAGGTGGTGAGGAGGATTAACCTTTTACAAGCACCAGCATCATGGTGAATACACCTGTGCCTAATTGAGATGAGGCACAAGTGAAGGAGAGGCCATTGGGAAATCAATTAGGTGAAGCACTTAATCCTATGGGAGCAATTACAATGATAAAGATTGGGGAGGGCAATATTTTGATGAAGTTGAAAACTTGAAAAAGAACTTAAATAGTAGGCTTAAGGTACTGAGTTGTTAACATAAGGCACACTCTAAAAGTCACAAAGTCTTTAAGGAAAATTTTAAAAGAGACTCTTATCTCATGCAGCTACAGGGAAGACTGCTGAAATCAGATCCATAGTTTGTAAGGTGGCAGAATTACAGCAGGTTAAACACAAACAGCCTTAATAGGTGGTCTCCTATGACAAGTGAGACTCAAAGACCTCAGGTGAAAACATTTAGACAAGCCTGAGAATCTACAGCCCCCAGATTTCCCTAGCCATCCCAACCAGCAAAAGCAGACTCTTTCTTTTTGCTAGAAGAAAATAGCCTCCCTTTTCCTGGAGACCATGCAGTGGCTTCATCTGAGGTAGTTTCTTAGAAAAACAATGGCTGCCGGGTGTGGTGGCTCACACTTGTAATCCTAGTACTTTGGGAGGCGGAGACCGGAGGATCCGGGTTCGCGGCCAGCCTCAGCTCTCTCGCTGTCTGTCTGTCTGTCTGTCTCTCTCTCTCTCTCTCTTTCTCTCTTTCTCTCTCTCTCTCCTCTTAGTGAGGCCCTCCGCAACTTCGTGAGACCCGGTTTCAAAATAAAGTATAAAAAATAGAGCCGGGGGCGTAGCGCAGAGGTAGAACGCCCCTGCGTTCAATCCCCGGTACCGCAAAAAAAAAACCCAAAATAAAATAAAATAAAATAAAATAAAATAAAAACAATGGCTGTTATCCTGAAGACCCACTCATTCCATCCATTATTTCCTGTAGGCTGATAAACAGTCATGTCCGCATCCCCAAGTAAGAAAGTCCAGGCCCTTCTCTGGGAAGAAATACATGCCAAAAGAATTACAGGAATGAGAGGAACACATATGAGAAGTAGAGAAATATATCGTGAGAGTGTTCAACCAGAGAGGGGAGGGAAGAAGGTGAAGCTGAATGGGAAAGAACCGGTTGACCTGGGAGCATTCGAGCATGTTTCAGGATTCAGTGTCTTGAAAAGACACTAGCACTAGACATAATGGTTTACCAAGATAGCTTTCACTCAAAGATGGCCTATTTTAAGTGAATTGGAGATGCCATAACTTCCTTTGTAAAGATCAAAATAAGGCTAGAGTATCAAGGAAGTGGGCATGTTGGATGATTATGTATGGCCTGGGAGTTTACCACCTATGTTCTCTAAGAGGTAATAAAGAATGCACCATTTATGGAAGAAAGAAGGCACCTGTGTTTTAGAAAAGCTTAGTTGTGATTATTCTCTGTAGGACAAGTTTGAAAGTGAGAAATACCACCATAAAACTGAGCCCACTCAGAGAAACAATGTTAAATGAAATGGTAGAATGGTAGAAGCTAAGTAGCAAATATTATTCCTCAAAGACTATGTGCGATTACTATACTGGTATCCAGGCTGGAGTGTCTGATCTACAGGGACTATAGTAGTCCTAAGAGGAAAGGGCAGGCAGCAAGGTGTCTCTCACAACAAATTCAAGAGCTAAACAGAAGGCTGTCAGTCACCATGAAGGAAAATCCTGGTCTCTCATCTACTTCCAAATTTGAGTCATTTTACTGATAGAGCCCATTGATGAAAGAGGAGGCCAAGCCCCAAGAAGAAGGACTTTTCAGATGCCAGCACAAGTATAAGCAGTAAATATATTGTAAATTATTTTTGTCCAATGGGATCTGCAGGCATTTACTTAGTAGTCTGGGCAAATAGGAATGCCCAGACATTTTAAGGACTCTCTAAAAGGCAAATTAAGCTTTCCTTGACCCGTTGTACATGCAGTGCCACTGTGGTTCTTTGGTTACAAGGGGGACTCATGGAAGCCAGGCAATAAATAGAAATGGCCAAAGTCCATTTCCCATTGACACCAATGATCTCCCTTCCCACTGAGTTCTTTCCAAATGTATAAGTGGGATGATTCTGGGCTACCAGAATTCTCACATTCATTCCATAACATGGGAATAAGGGTCATTATTATAGTAAAGTGACTTAGTGGAAGTCCCTAAAACCTCCCTCCCTACTCTCAACTTGAGTAAAGATAGCAAACCAGAAGCAAAATCATATTCTGAAAGCATTGTTAGGCATTAATAATATTAATACTGGAAGGATACAGACATAATGGTCTCTCATCTGCTTTGTTTAATTCACCTGTTTGGTCTCTGCAAAACCAAATGGATCCTAACAGATGATACTGAATTTTTGTTAACTTAGTTGGTAGACTCAGGTACACTTGATTTGTAGGTATTAATTTGATGAATTGTTTTTTTTCCCCAAAACTCAGTGATAAGGAGGATCAAAAGTTTTCCTTTACATGGCAAAGGAGTATACCTTTATTATATTGTTCCTAAGCTATGTTAACTATCCTGATTTTTGACATGGTATAATCTACATCTTGATATTGCATGAAATATCACACTGGTCCACTCTAGTGATGACATCGCACCAACTGGTCTTGAATAGCTATGGTTGAATATGATTCGTCCCCCTAAAAACTGATGTGCTGGAAGCCTGGACCCCATTGTAATGGAATGAGAGGTGGTAGAACTTTTAAGAGGAGGGGACTTATGGGAAGTAATAAGGTCAGGAGGCACCGCTCCCGGCAGGGATTAATGCCCATATCATGGGTGTTGGTTAGGACTGCAAGCTACCATGAAAAGAGGCTCTTATAAAGCAAGGCAACCTCACATGCTTAGCTTCTTCTGCCCACGGCACTCATCATTCTCACGTTGCTCCTGCCATATGATGCCATTTGCCATGTTGGGATGTGACACAAGGCCCTTGTAGATGTAGCTGCCTGAACTGAAACTTTTCTGCCTCCAAAACCGTGAGTCTAAATAAACCTCTTTTCCTTATAAACTACTCAGCCATAAGTATTTTATTATAACAACACAAAATGGATTAAGACAATGTGCTATAGTCCTGGTAAAAATACCTGTGTGCCAGAAGATGGGTGAAAATCACCATCAGGATTCATGAACCTTGATTGGTATAGATATTAAGAGTGTAGTGGTCTTGTACATGGTGAGATGTTCCTTACAGACAAAGAGCAAATTGTGGTACCTTGTTCCTTCTACTATTAGGAAAACAGCTCAATATCTATTGGACCCCTTGAATTTTGGAAGCAGTATTATACTATATTTGGGGATATTGCTGTGTCCCACATATGAAAAAATATAGAGATTTCAGCATTTGGTTTTCAATTTTCAGAGGGAGCTCTGTAATGGGTCCAGAGTATGGGGTTCAAGATTCTCTGATGCTTGGAGCATATCAGCAAATACCACGGTGCTAGAATTTCCATGGATAAGATTGCTGTATGGCATCGCTGGCATGCCCCTACAGGAAAGTCAAAGCTCAGGCTTTGGGGTATAGAGACAAGGCTGTGCTGTATGTGGCAGAGTACCATTCCACACTTGTAAAAATGTCTCCATCTTACTACTTGGCCATAGTAGACACTGAGCATCTAACGCTGGAACTCAAATGACTCTTCACTGTGAGCTGCCCATCATAAAATCAGTGTTACTGGGTTTACCTAATTGTAAGGTTGGTCAGATAGCAGCTGGTCCTTATAGGATGGAAGTGATACATTTGGGACAAAGTTCAAACAGATCCAGAAAGCAAAAGTAAACTACATGGAGAGGCAGTCTCTATTCCTCACCACCCAGCAGTGCTCTCCACAGGGGCACACCCCTCGGTCCACACCACGGCCTCATAGGGGGTGAATGTGTGCATCTATGTGGTGGGGGTGGTGACTTCCCTATGCCCAACCAACTGAAGGGAAAAGACAGAGGTCTGGTTTATAGATGAATTCACACAACATTGGCTGCCACTAAAAATGGACTGCTGCTACATCCAACCCCACCTAGGGGAGTCCTGAGGGATAGTAGGGAAGGGGAATCCTCCCAGTGGGCAGAGCTTTGAGAAGTATGCTTGGTCATATACTTAGAACGAGGGAGGTGATCTGAAGTCTGAAATATAGATATGCATTGATTCCTAGCCAGAAGCAAATGGTTTGCCTGATTGGTCAGGGGGCTGAAAATGGTCATACTGGAAGAAGAGGATCCAGATCCAACAGGATCCTCTGGATCCCCTTGATTGCACACGTAGGGCTGGGCCCAAAACCCAAATATCTTTCTATATGAAGTTAATGCCTACCAAAGAACATTCACTGAGGTAGAGGTGCTCATTTTCCTGCCAGATGCACAGAACAGTTTACCCTAGAGATGTCAGGCAACCTTTCTTTTTGGTCACCTCGATGCTATGGTTCAATGAACAGAATGGTCATGGTGGCAAAAATGGGGCTATTCTGGGCTCAATTTTGTCACTGTGACAAAATACCTGAGAAAAACAACATAAAAGACGAAAGATTTATTTTGGCTCACAGTTTCAGTCTATCACTGGCTGGCTCCATGGCTATAGGCCTGTGGTAAAACCCAGACCATCATGGCAGAGAGGGTGTAGCGAAGCAGAGGTGCTCATGTCATGGCATCCAGAAAGAAGACAGGACTGGGCAGAGATAAGAAATAACCTCCCAGAGCATGCTCCCAGTAACCTACTTTCTCCAACCATGCCCCACCTTCCCAATAATGCCATTATATCATTAATCCATCAATGGGTTAATCCCAATAATGCCATCAAATCATTAATCCAGCAGTGAGTTAATCCACTGATGAGCCTTTGTGGGACATTCCAGATCCAAACTATAAAACTCAGTATGAACTTTCATCAAGAGGGGTCTAACAGGTAAAACTGCTCAGTGGCCAAGCAGCTAGTGGCACACCATGATGCCAAGCTCCTAAACATTGACTAACAACCCAACAGGCCCTCCTACCTTGAAAAGGTTGAAATTCATCATTACTAAAGTTGATTTATAAGGAATTATGTTTTTCTTCCCTTCTCTTAGTCCTTTGTCATCCAGACACTTAAAAATTGTGAGGATTTACAGAATATCTTAGCCATCAATGCGATAAAACACACCATATAGCCCCAGTTTTTCATTTTTGAGGTACTGGAGAATGAACCCAGGGGCATTCTACCTCCAAGCTACATCCCCAGCCCTATTTTTTATTTTTATTTTGAAACAGGGTCTCACTAAGTTGCGGAGGGCCTCACTGTCGGGGACCATTTTCTTATCTTAAGATTCTAAGTTGCATAAACAGCCTAAGAAGGTAAAAGCTCTACCAAATGAGCCGATCAGGATTTGCTGATATAATAGAAGGAAGATCTCAGAAGAGGGAGTTTCTTAATCTGGGGAGGAGAAAGGGTGCTGATTGCTATCATGATTGTTGATCCCTTGTTAGGATTATCTTCTGATTGTTATCATGATTGTTGATCCGCTTGTTAGGATTATCTTTGTAAAGATCTGATGCTCAGAAAAGGTATTTAAGGGCTGGGCTGAATAAAGTCGGGGCTGCTGCAGTGTGGGTGCCTGCCAGCCCTCCCAAAAAGGCTGAGGTATTGACTGCAGTCCTCCCGAAGCTATCTCTAGTTTTTCCTCTTGTCTCTTGTCTTTCTCCTTGTTTTTTCTTAATCCTCACTCCCCGTTTCAGGGACCGATCAACTTTGCCGGCGGGCTCTGGCACCTCACTAAGTAGCTGAGGCTGGCCACGAACCCGGATCCTCCAGTCTCAGCCTCCTAAGTACTGAGATTACAAGTGTAAGCCACCATGCCCCACTAATATAGCTCCAGTTTAAGGACTGCTTTTCAAACAAGGGTGTGACAAGTGGGCTCATGACCATGAGAGTCATTGGTTTTACCATGTATCCCAGCATTCCCAAACAACCAGCTGCTGAAGGCTTAGCTAAGTGTACAGTTGGGGACATCTTGTGGATGCACATTGAACCAAAGGATGGTATATATATATATATCCACGATTAGAATACATGAGTTTGGAAGCCGGGCGTGGTGGCACATGCTTGTAATCCCAGTACTTTGGGAGGCGGAGACCGGAGGATCCGGGTTCGTGGCCAGCCTCAGCTCTCTCTCTTTCTCTGTCTCTGTCTCTCTCTCTCCCTCTCTCTCTCTCTCTCTATCCTTAGTGAGGCCCTCCGCAACTTCGTGAGACCCGGTTTCAAAATAAAGTATAAAAAAATAGGGCCAGGGGCATAGCATGGAGGGAGAACGCCCCCGCGTTCAATCCCCAGTACTGCAAAAAAAAAAAAAAATAGAATACATGAGTTTGAGAACCAAAGAATGAAAGTTGGAATAGCCTCTCTCTCTATTACACCCAGAGACACACCTGTGTACTTCATATACCTGCAGCCGAGGCTCTACCAGGATATAGTCCTCCTTGTCAGAGATGGGGCACTGCTCCAGCAGAGGCAGAAAGAATTCCTCTGAACTGGAAGTTTTAACTAACACTTGGCCACCTTACACTTCTCAGGCCAGCGTACCCGCAGGAGCTGCTGGAATAATGGTAGCTGATTATCATGAAGAGCAATTGACCCTGATTATCATAGGAAGTTCAGCCTGCTACTGCACAATGCATTGAGACAGGGAGGAGTGTGTCTAGATCTCAGGGGAACCATTTTCAAAATTTCCAGGCCCAATAATACTGTTAATGGGCAGTTATAGCAATTGCAATGCAATAAAGAAGGGTCACTAATGTCTCAGACCTTGGGGGGGATAAAGGTCCAGGTTACCCCATTAGACCTGAGGTCTTTCAGGAGTCCAAGGTGTATTATTGCCATGATAGGGACTAATAAACTGACTGGAATTGTGACTGTCCTCTCAGGAAGAAAAAAGGGTGCCTTACACACACACACACACACACACACACACACATGCGCATACACACACATGAGACCCTACATTGCAGTATGGGATATGGAAAATGGGCTGAGAGGGTATAAGTGTGTCTGAGTGGCCCAAAGTAGAACTTTACTAAGCATATCTGATTTTCTCAGATTCTCCCAGCCTTCCTGTCTCTGAGAACCTGAGGTTGCAGCCCAAATACCACCTCCAGGACCCTTTCCAGAATAGCTCAGTTTTTTCTATTTTCTCATCCAGTTTGTTTTTCTTCACAGGTCTTATCACAATGTGGCATTCTTTTATCTACTTGCTTCATTGTTTGTTTATGGCCTGTCTTCCTGAGTAGAATACATACCCCACAAGGGCAAAGACACTATCAGTTTTGATTCCCCATCACTTATCATAGCACATAGCAGGTAGATCTTTTATAAGTATTGGTAGAGCACATTAATAATTAATTATTAACTGTTAAATCATTAGAGTATTTGTAACTAAATGAATATATAGAATAATGAGTCATAATTATTTAATCAAAGACCTTGTATGTGCCTAGCTCTCTGCTAGGTAGGGCAACCATGAAGGCTAAGCCTTAGCCCTAACCTTTGAGCAGTTCACAGCTTCATGGAGGTGATACGCACCTATGACACATCAACAAACACTGAAGTTCGGTATGTGATGTATGTCAAATCAATTATGAGTATTACATTTGACAAGTGTTATAACATTTCAGAAGAGAGAATGCTGTGCGTTGGAGAAGCCAAAGAGTTTTTTGTGGGAGAGGTAGAGTTTAATCATAACCACCAGTATTGGTTTGATATAGGGAGTAAAGGATAGAAAGGAGTATTGCTTTTGTATCATTCCTATGACTCTTCCTGATTAATATGTCGGTACCCACAAGCAACCTATTAAAACCCCCAAATAGCCATTTATCCAATTACTTTTTCTACACACACACACACAGACACACACACACACACACACACACACACACACACACACGTGATGTAGGAGATTTGATATGACTTTAAGTTAATGCTTAAGCAGCTGTGTGTTATATTTCAAGCTCTGTTGTAAAGAGATGAATAAATATTGATTGGTTTAAGTGAAATAAGGAAGACAATTCAAGTGCTGAACTGTCTGTACACCACTTTAGGAAGGGAAAGCAAGATGGATTCTGTTTGTCAGGGGCTGAATGATGTCCAGTCCAGGGCTCTCATTTTGTGTCAGCCTCTGATAAAAATGAGGCCAGTTGATTTATTCCAGTACTTCTTCACTTTGGCTATTTGACAAAACTCCATTTAAATTGCCTTTATCAACTGTACTCGTTTTATCCTGTTTTTAGTTCCTATTTGTGTTGTTTTAACTTTCTCAACACATGTTTAACTTTAATTTTTTGAATCCAAGTTTTCCTATTTTACTACAGAACGTTAAAACTACTTTTCTTCTCTGTGTTTTGGGACCCATTATTTGCCCTCTTGATATCCCTCCCACCCTTCTTCCTGGCCTAGAGTGACTTTTATTCTACCTATTCTCAACTTCCGTGTAATCAGCATGTGTGTGTGTGTGAATCCAACAAATACAGTTATGGAGTTGGAGTTCATATAGTCACATGATGAGCGTCTCCTTTCTGAGCTCTTGTAATTCTTCACATATTAAAATGAAAAGTTTCTTTTTTATTTTGAAACAGGGTCTTGCTAAGTTGCTGGGGCTGGTCTCAAACTTGCAATCCTACTGTCTTAGCTTCCCAAGTACTAGGATTATAGGTGTGCACCACACCACTATGACTGGCATGATCAGCTTTTTAACTTCCACAAATGAATGAGATCACATGATATTTGTCTTTTTGTACCTGGCTTATGTCTACCAGTTTGACCCATGTTGCCACAAATGACAGGAATTCACCTTTTTAATGACTAAATAATGTTCCATTTTGCATATATACCATATTTTTAATGTATTCATCTGTCAATGGACATCTCTGTTGATTCCATATGTTGGCTATTGTGAATAATGCTGCAACCCACATTTCCTTAAGATATGTATGTACCCAGTAGTGGGATTGATGAATTGTTTGGTGGTTCTACTTTTGCCTTTTTGAGGAACCTCAGTACTATTTTCCATAATGGCTCTACTGACTTACATTCCCACCAGCAATGTACAAGTGTTTCCCTTTCTCCACACTCTCACCAGCACTCGTTATCTTTTGTATTTTTAATAACAGCCATCCTTGGTAAAGGGAGGTGTTACTTCCTTGTGCTTTCTTGTTTTTTAATACACCTTTATTGTGCATTGTAATTATACATCATAA
Source organism: Glis glis (assembly GCA_004027185.1). NCBI lineage: Eukaryota > Metazoa > Chordata > Mammalia > Rodentia > Gliridae > Glis > Glis glis. The sequence continues at coordinate 45,023 of PVJS01002288.1, read as the reverse complement.
CGAGGTTAAGAGTGATAGAAACACACATGTACACAACACTTGGTGTGTTTCTCTCCAATCCCACCCGCTCCCCCGTCCTCATACATATTATTGAGATTGGTGTTGATATCTTCATATATGTTAGCCTTGTTTAACTGTTTCCTTCATCAAGTCTCCCTTTGCCCCTTCCCACCTCCCTCCCTAAATATCCTCCCTCTCTCTCTCCTCATTTATTTAAAGTCCCTTTTGTTTCTCTCTACCTTCCACATATGATAGAAAACATCTCACTTAGCATAATATACTCTAGTTCTATCCATTTTCCTTCAAATGACATAATTTTGTTCTTTATGGCTAAAATTCTGTTGTGTGCATATACCTTGGTTCTTAAAACTATTAACTTTAAAGTAGCCACTCCTTCACAGGTTACCAACTCTTGAGGGTTAAAGTAGGAGTCTCTATGTAGATGGAGTCCCACACACTGCACATCGCCTCCCCCACCCGTGAGCTGATCCACTGTTGTGTAAGGCCAGGAGCTTTCCTTCTTTCAGTGCCCGTGCTGGAATCCCGTCTTCATCAGAAGCTCCTATCGGAACATTGTCTTTCTTGGTGGCCTCAGAACAAGAGAGGCTGGAAAGGTCCTTTACTTCTGGAACTGTTTTCTTTGCCCAGGTTAGCTCTACCCTGGACATTAGAGCAAGATGGACTCCAACCTGAAGAGATTTGTGCTCATTTGCCTCCTTCTCTTAGAGGAAAGAAGGTGAAGTCAGCTGTAACTCATTTCTACCAAGGTCTCTCTGACCAGTATTCAGGGTAGAGTGCCAATTACTCCTTTTAGTTTAGGAAAGTGTTCTAAAGGTATTTGATAAGCTGTTTCCAGAAGTTTGATGATAAGAAGAAAGTTCCAAGAGAAGTGAGGAGCCCTGTAAGGCTAACAGGCAAATCATGGGCAACTTTAATCATGGGAAAGAAGCCAATCAGGTTATTACTGTCAAAGATTTCAAGGAACTTTCACTCAGTACCTAAGGAGGAGGAATAGACATTCAGAAGAATAGATAAGCGTTGAGTGTTGAATGCAAAAAAAAATGTGTGAATGGATGAATCAGAAAATCTTAGATAATTTTGTTACTCACTGGTTAAAAGACAACCATTTGTGAAAGCCTAGATGTATAGCAGTAAGATTTGCAGATCTATATTCCTGAGTGATGTAATCCCCCTGCTGTATCTGCTGAAAAAAATACTACTTGAGGCCAGAAGAATTAGTGTTGCTTTCTTGGTAAAACACCAAGAAACAGTCTGATGTCTTTTAAAACAAAGCAATACAACACTCTAAATGTACAAGCAACATTGCTCTAGGAAACACATTTGTCTGTCAAAGCCAAATAGTGATCTTAATTTAATGAACATCCTCAGTTTGCTGAGCTCATCAGGGAACAAAAGATTCTTTAGGGAAAGCCTGAAAATGAACTGTACCAATTTATTAGACAGCTTTCTATTTAGGGAAAAAATTGAAGTTCCAGGACTACTTGATCAAAAGATTCAAGGGTGCCCTCAAAACTGAGTCTATTATCCAAGATTATCCCTTAGGTGTTAAGGGAAGAGGAAATAATCATCTAAATAGTAAAGACACTTGTCTCAGTGAACATTTTCCCTGCTATAATCCAAGACAACTGACCACACAACTTCAAAGAAGGAAGATTTATTTGCTCCCAGTTTTTTGTAGTTTCTGGGTTCAGTCCACGTGAGGCTGGGGTCTATGGATCTCAGGGCATGGTGGTAGGAAGCAGAGAGAGGGAGAGAGAAAGGCTCTGCTCTCACATCACGGAGGCTGAAAGCATGAAGGAGCAAGGTGAAGCAAGGTGACTCAAAAACAAAAGCACAGTCCCCAAGGCCACACTCCCATCTTCTCCAGCCACACCCCACCTGCCTAGGCTGTGGAAAGTCCATCACAATGGATTTATCTACTGGTGAGATTACAACCCTCACTTGACTTAATTATATCAACTCTGAACATGGGCTCTTCAGGAGACATTCCACATCTAACCATAACACCTGTCTGCTCCCAGATAAGTTTGTTATATTTTTTGTATCTTAAGATTACCTAAAAATATACTTGGTTTGAGGAAAAAAAATCCTTCACACAATAAAAAATGGAACAGTATTAGATTCATCCAGCCAGCCATTTGTACTCATCAATACTATCTCTCATGCTGTGTGGTTGCTCCAGGGACAGGTGTGTATGCAACTTCACAGTGAGATCAGTGTTATGAACATAGGACTATAGGATCTTAGAGAAGAAAGTGTGTGGTGGTGCACCCCTGTAATCCCAGTACTTGGGAAGCTGAGACAGGAGGATTGCAGGTTCAAGGCCAGCCTCAGCATCTTAGTGAGACCCTGTTTCAAAATGAAAATAAATAAATGAAAAGGTCTGGGAACTGGACATGGTGCTGCATGCTTGTAATTCCAGTACTTGGGAACGTGAAACAGAAAGATCACAGCTTTGAGGCTAGCCTCAGCAACTTACTGAGTCAAACCCTGTTTCAAAATAAAAAATAAAATAGGGCTGGGGGTGTAGTTTGGAGGTAGAATGCCACTGGGTTTAACCCCTGGTACCACAAAAAAAGGGGAGCTAGAGTTGTAGCTTAGAGGTAGAATGACCCTGAGCTCAATCCCCTATACCAAAAGAGAAAAAAAGGTATTGGAAGTGATTGACAGATGGCCCTTTCATAGACACTTTTATAGAGAATTGCATTCCACAAGGCAAAATTGAGAAAAAGAATTTTTTAGAGGAATATAAGAGGTTTATTTAGGGAAGTGGGGGAACAGTTCAAAAGAAGGCCATGATAAAGGAGTACATTCCAGAGGACAGATCTGAAAAGCAAGTATCCCCGCAAATATCTTGTTTCTTGTGGTAATGGCAGCCAGGGGGCTCACCACCCAGGCCTAGGGCAGGGGCCTGGGCTAAGCTGCGTGCCATTATTCAGATGCCTGGACCTCTCAGGTCTCAACAGCATGTTTTCTTATTCTGAAGCCCTTTCACCAGCGATCACTGTTGGTATCAGCGAGGGAGGGAACACACTATTTCAAATCTTTGCTCAGCTGTACCCGCCCAGCTTTGGAAGACATGTTTTACAGTCATCCTGCCTTGGACTATACCCCACCCTGCTGTCCCTGAACCAGGTTTTTACATTTGACATCTCATTTTCCTTAGCACTACCTAGTGGTAGGTGGCATCCCCTTTTGTCTTTGAACTTTTATAATAGGAGAAGTTCCCTTTCTTTCCTCCTCATTTGGTATACATGATTTCTGTGTTTATATATTTGTCATATCTATGGATGAGTCTGGACACTGGGGAGGACACTAACACAATAATGTGTCAAGATGTTGAAGATACCCAAGAGTACCAGGGGACTTATCCAGGGTTTGCAAGCTGGTATGTTTCTATGATGCCCATTGCTCATGGCAGCAATTAGGGCTACTGGGTGGGACCTCAAATCATAATCTTCTCTCAATTGGAGGCTAAGATCAGCTTCCAGGTTTATTTCTTCCAGATCTCCTCAAAAATCACCTATAGCATACTGTGGGATGTGGATGGTTATGGTACTTGGTGGGTGGGATGAATTGGGGAAAATTATATAACATGAATAGACATAGAAAGTATAGAAATTGTTATAAAATTTCTTCCTGGAAACTGAACTCATGATATTACATTGTCTGCTCCCCAGATGCTGGTAGGCATCACGAGATCAATAAAACTTTCTAAGATTCAATGAGCCAAACTGGTCTCTCTCTTCACTACATTACCCTGGGTCCCAGGGAGGCCATGGTGCTGAGCGGAGGTCCTGGTCGCTGTAACTGCCATTTGCTTAAAATAATAAGTGATCTGTGAGCAGCCTTATTCAAGAAGAGCCAAGAAGCAGGAAGCAGAATTAAGAAATAGGATTGACTTCTTTAGTACCTACCATATTGGTTTCCTGGGGCTACTGTAGCGTATCACCATAATTTTGGTAGCTTAAAGCAGCAGACATTTATCCTTTTATGGTTCTGGAGCCCAGAAGTCTGAAGGAGGCACTAGGGGAGAATCCTTCCTTTGGCTCTTCTGGCTTCTCATGTTTTGGCATTCCTTGTGGCGGCCTGCCTCCAGTTTCTGACTCTGGGTCACATTGCCTCTTCCTCTTCTATGCCTTTAACGTCCTCCCAAGGATGTTCTCGGTCAGCATTTTCACTGACATAATCCAAAACCTGACCACACAACTTCGCGGAAGGAAGATGTATTTGCTCACAGTATTTTGGAGATTGTGGATTCAGTCCATGTGAGACCAGGGTCTGGAGCTCAGGGCATGGCACGGGTAGCAGAGAGAGGGAAAGAGCACACAGGCTCTTCTCCTCACATCATGGACGCCAGAAGCAGAGAGAGAGGGCAAAGTGAGGAGAGATCCTGGTATAATCCCCAAGACCACACTCCCAGGGACCCCCTCCTTAGCAATGAAGTCCGGCTTCCCACATTGCTACCTTGTTTCTGTGATAGAGAGACATTCTAAATCCAAACACTACAGATGTTGTCACTGGAATTAGAGCCCACCTAGGTCGACCAAGATGATCCCACATCAAGATCCTTCACTTTATTACATCTGCAAAGACATTTTCTCCAAATAAGGTAACATTTACAGATTCCAGGGATATGGGCAAGGACCGTTCTTTTTGGTGGAGAGAAACATCACTAAATCCATGTATCAGATTCTCTCCTGGGTACTTTACAAATATTATTTTAAACTTGAATTTCAGGAATCTGTAGTCTAGGTATAGCTCTACCACCAGCCAGTTGTATTACCTTGGACAAGTCATTTCACCTGCTTGAGTCAGTTTCCTTGTTTGCAAAATGAAAGGGTCAGTTAAGATGCTGTCTACTGTTCCTTAAAAACCTTAATTTTTAGTGCTTCTGGAAAGAGGACAAAACCTGTCTGGTGGGGTGGATGGAAAGGAGCAATCCACAGTGTTAATAGAGCCTCCTGCAAGTGTATACTATGTTCAATATGTTTTTGCTCACAGTATTTTGGAGATTGTGGATTCAGTCCATGTGAGACCAGCGCCTGGAGCTCAGGGCATGGCATGGGTAGCAGAGAGAGGGAGGAGCACATGGGCTCTGCTCCTTATATCATGTGTACAGTATGTCCTCTGTGATGTCTGTTGACCAGAAACTCCCCTAGCCAGGTCTCTCCCAGGGTCCTACCTGGGTGTACACAAGTTCTGAATCCCCTCTTCCAACACTCCCCCAGTACCGCCCACATAGAACCTGACCATTCATATTTGGGTTTCATGCTTTTATTCTCTTGTACTTCTGGTAACATACATCCAGGGCAAAGTTACCAATCTTAAACTTTATTTATATAGCAGTGTCTTTGACCATCTAGGTTGCTATAACAAAATACACGAGAATGGGTGATTTTTAAATCAAAGAAATTTATTTTTCACAATTCTTCAGGCTAGAAAATGCAAGATCAAGGCACTGGCAGGTTCAGCGTCTTGTGAGGCCAGGTCTCTGCTTCCAAGATAGCACCTTGGATACTGCGTCATCGCATGCTGGAAGGGATGGAACAGGAAAAAGGCACTGATCCCTTGCCTGAGGACGGAGCCCTCATGATCAAGGCACCTCCCACAGGCCCTGCCTTCCAATACTGTTGCAGTGGATATTAAACTTCTACATGAATTTTTGAGGGACACACACATTCAAACTATACCAAGCAACAAGACTACATTTAGAAAATTTTCTTTTTATGGTGACAAGTACAATATTCCAAACAATGATATCATGATAATGGCAACTCATGGCATCTAATTTCCCATTATTTTATTTTTATCTATTTGTGGTACGGGGGATTGAATTCAGGGGCATTCTACCTCTGAGCTATACCCCCAAACTTTTTATATTTTTTGTTTTGAAACACACTCTCACTAGGTTGTTGAGAGTCTTGCTATGTTGCTGCGGCTGGTCTTGAGCCTATGATTCTCCTGTCTCAGCCTCCCAAGTACTGGAATTACAGGCATGTGCTATCACAACTGGCTTAATTTCCCATTAAAAAATGGAAATCATACAGCAGGGAAATACACAGCTTTAATTTTAGAAGACTTAAAAGAATTTGGTTCATATGTACTTATTGCCCACAACTTTCCAGGTGCTGTACAAGGTGTTAGGAATTTTGATAAGACTTGGTCCTTTTTTTCTGCACTCACCATCTAAAGGAGGCAAAAACATCCATGCCCAAGCTTTGGCATTCACATAGGTGAAGCCAAAGAAAGTTCTCATAAAAAAAAGGTTAACGAATTGAACCAGGGATAAAACTGGAAAAGGACCAAGATGCAGAGCCAATTATTGTTGGCTTCATTGCTAATCATGAGAAACTAGACGCCAGTTTCCCTGCCATTGGAACCCCAGAGGGTAGCTACTCGTGACCATCGAGGGATTAATGGTGCATTTAAATTGTTCTCACCAGAGGTTATATATGCACTGAGCCACAGTGGAGGCCAGGGCTGCATGCGACCTGATGGCAAACTCTAAAACCCCCCAGCATTTTTCTGATGAGAGGTTTGATAACAGCCAAAGACGTTGTAGCAAAGTTCAGTTCAGACATCTGAAGGCCTTGGGTCCCATGAGACCAACTGCCTAGGTTCTATAAATGTTGCATGGGGACATCTGTCCCCTGGCCAGATGTAGGCCATGAGCATGCACTTTGGTTCAGTGAACTCCACCCTGCAAGGAGGGAATTAATCATCATGTTAAGTGAAGCAGGGAAGGCTGGGATACTGTGCTAAGTACACCGAATGTCTCCACTAAATGTCAGGGTGAGCTGTGAATTTGGCAAGCTCACACTCAGCCCCAGTTCACATTTTTCTCAAATTCCCCAGCAGACAGTTTGGCCTGGTTGGCAGCTTGCTAGTACGAGGCCCAGAAGCACATGATCAGTTCAGCTAAGCCAGCCCCAGAAGAGAGATCCACAGTAGAAATAATGTCCAGGTTCAGTTGTAAGTAGATTGCTAGTGACTTCTCATCTGGAAATGGAAGAAACATGGTCACACTGGAAGCAGCTCACATGAAGGAAAGGCAGTGAGGCTCAAGTCCATTTGTAGAGAACACTGTTCAGCTAGTCATCATAAGAAATAAGCTAATCAAGGCAAAGCTCAGCACAGAAAGAAGCACCCGTGGCAGCCCAAGCACATGGCAAATCAAAGAGCTGTAGGTGTATGATAAAGAGAAAGCCATAGTCATGCTCAGTGCCAACACCAGAAAGTGCCAGAGGATGTCAGGACACTGAAAAGACTAATTATTCGGAATAATAGCTTTCATGTGACACATAGGAGCTGTGCAGGGACTGGGCCCATCTCAAAATTTCATAGTTCCTTGACCCTAATGTCATTTATTTCTCCCACTAAATGTAAGAGGCTGGGAAATATAATAATAATAATAATAATAATAATAATAATAATAACAACAACAACAACAACAAATAAGTTTATTATTTAATGGAGTTACAAATATTAATCAAATTGTTGTATACAGATTCATAGTTTTAAGTATGTTAAAACTATGTTAAGTATTAAACACGTGCATGAGTCAAAAGATTTCCCTGTAAGAAAGTGACAACTGAGCTGAAATTGAAGAACAAGTAGGTACTAACTTGTGGTATCAGAGTACAAATAACTGCCAAGGGAAGGAGAGATGGGTGAGCAACCAGAGGCACCTGTAGGGTGCAGGAAGAGTGTGTGTGTGTCTGTGTGTGTGTGTGTGTGTGTGTGTGTGTGTGTTCATTTAGGGAAGAGACTTGAATCCAACAAACACAGTTATGGAGTTGGAGTTCATAGAGTCACATGATGAGCATCTCCTTCCTGAGCTTTTGTAATTCTTCACATATTAAGGTGAAAAGTTTCTTCCTGCTTGAGGAAATCACGGATGTACTCTCTCTATTTTAGTGAGGCCCATCTTATCACTGTCTTCATTCATAGTTCAGAGGTTTTCTATTAAAATGAGCTGTACATTCATAAATAATTAAAAATTGAATAAATGTTGACAAATTATTTCTTGGAAAAGATATTCCTTGCAAATAGCATCAATTAACTGTTTGTATTCCCTTGACCCCTTTGTATTTAGCTTTTTGAGAAACAGCCCAGATAGAATCATTGCTCAATATTCTTATGGCAAAAATATGCAATTAATGATGTAAAAATACATACTTTTAAAGTTTTTCCAAACTCTCACTGTGTTGCCCAGGCTGGTCTCAAATACTTGGTCTCAAAGATCCTCCCGCCTTGGCCTCTATAGCTCGCAATACAGACATGTGCCACCATATCTGTCTCGGTCTAATATTTTACCTTGGATTTAGTTTTTGGTTACTGGCTCTTTTTCAGTCAACATTCTTACTGCTGTGACCCAAAATACCTGATGATCACAACTTAGGGGAAGGAATATTTATTTTCTCATAGTTCTGGAGGCTTCGGAAGTTTCAGTCCATGTTAGACTGGGTCAAGTCTGTGGCTGTGGAGCTCAGGTCATGGTGGCAGAAAACAGAGAGAAAGAGGGGGAGAGAGAAAGAGAGAAAGGAGGAGGAGGAGGAGGAGGAGGAGGAGGAGAAGGAGAAGGAGGAGGAGGAGGAGGAGGAGGAGGAGGAGGAGAAGAAGAAGAGAAAAACATACACAAGGCCATATCCCCAATAACCTACCTCCTCCAGCCACACCCTATCTGCCAACATTACCAACCAGTCAATCTATTACTCCATCAATAGATTTATCCCCTGATGAGATTAGAACACTCAATTCACTTATATCACCTCTGAACTCTTTTGCCAATACATATGCTCTTCCAGGGAATATTCTATATCCAAATTACAATAGGCTTCTAATGCAACAAAGCCAGCCAATCCTTTTGTTGCTAACCCCAGTTGAACTTTTGCCCTCATAACTGGAAGGAACACAATTTTTTCTTATTTCCAATGAAGCAAAATGGTTTGGTTAAGGCTTCATAAGTAATAAATAGAATAACTGGGATATGAATTGAGATCCTGGTATTCCAGTATAGATTTGTTTCCATTTAACCACCACGTTTTAAAAGTACCCTCTAAATCACTGTAAGATTTACAAATGAACTCATTACCTGTGATAAAGACAGTAAGAAGGCAAGTTAGATGGTGAAGACCAGTCTGAAAAAATGGGAATAATTTTTATGTTTGGTCTTCTTCTTGTTTCTTAAATAATTTGAATTTCACTCAATGATTAATATTTCATGATGTGACTGCATCCTGGCTTAATAACTCTCTCATCACTATATATTTAGAGTATTTTCATTCTATTTCACTACTGTTATAACCACACTGCATTAAACCCAATTTATACAGGATGGATAGTTATGGATAGTTTAACAGTTATACACATTTTAAAGTCTGGTGGTTGTCTTTGGCAATATTTTCAAAGAGCTGTCCAAAATGATTTACTAACATTTCCTTCCATCAAAAAATATACAAGACTAAAGATTGAGATTATAGATTGGGTTCTCTCGAAACAAACCCTTTTTTAAAGATGCTTATGCCTGTGATTTACTCAGAAAATGCTTCCTGGGGAGACCAGTAAGGAAGTGAGGGAAACAAGACAGGGAAAGGAAGTAAGCCATACAAAGATGTTCTGTCAGGCAAAGTGCTCTCTCTACACAGGCCAGAGAGCTGGACTTGCATGTTCTGGTGCCCAACAATCATTTGCCAAGGGTCACCACGGGAGAGAGGTAAATCCTAAGCATGTCCATTAGTCCACCAATGAATGAATAAAACAGGTGCACTAGCCTGATGGCAAGTCCTCCTGAGAAGAGCTTCAAGTTAGAACCATTAAAAACACACAGAAGTCAGTGGTAGGGGCAATGGAGGTTATGCATACAAACTGCATGCAATTGGAAAGGATCTGTGGAAAGCACCAATATTTTCCGCTACAGTCCACCCCTTTCCCTGATTAAATCCTTTTACCTTTCAATTCTTTAAGGTGGTGGTTACTCAAAATTTCAGGGGAAAAATTGTAAATAGAGGGTTCGGACAGGCTATGGTTTCTACTGCTGCAATTCATCCTGAAATAATGACATTTTATTATCCTTTTCTCTATGAACCATTCTAGATGCCTCTCGACTACTACAGAATAACAACCATTCTATATATTTTTCTTCATTGCCCTAGTGAAGGAACTTTCCTCTAGGCTGTCATGAGATACAGAGTTGTGTACACATTTCTACATCTTTTGATTGTTTCTCAAGACTGCCAGATCACTATTTGTTCTAAGTTCCAAGGAGCTGTTCCAGTGGTCTGTGAGGACCAGCTCCTTCACATGATCCTGTGAGGGTGTTAAACACTGATTCACATAAGAGTGTCCTGTACTAATAAACTCTCTTCTGTCTACCTTCTTGGCCCAACATCCTCAATATCAACTTCTAGCCATGCTTTCCCAGTATCTGGGGTTACTTATTACTCACATCCCAGAAAGTTTTGGAAAATAATTCCTTCCTCTCTTAATAAGGTCAAAATTTCCCCAGTTGAGTCATACTGAAGCCTGACCCTAGATATCTGTCTAGTGTCAAAGAAGAAAGGTGGGACAGATCATGGGGAGGAAGAAATATTACCTTTCAATACATCTACCTTGGTAGAGGCTTCTGAATAGTCTCCAAGCATGAAGAGAACTGCTATACTCTAGGAAAGGAGAGCCTGGAAATTTTGCAGGACTCAGAGTGTTCATTAGAATCCAGGAACTTAATATGCTACAACGCATCTACCCAGATGTACCTATCTTGATTCTCAGCATCCCCTCCTTCCTTATTAGGGCCATGATTTGGAGGTAGGATGTTTGGCATGGTTGCTCAAACTTCTCTGGAATTTTGTTACTCTCACAATTGAATCCTGAGCCTGAAAGTTGAGTCAGGAGTCTTTAAATGCTCTTAAATCCTTCTGGCTTTTATACTGTGTCTTAAGTAGGTGAATGAGTGACCTATGTCTATATTTTCTTTCTTTGATGCATCCAGAGCACTTAGCAATAACCAACCAACTTCATCATCCATGCAATTATGATTTTCCTCCATTTCTTGAATATGAAAACAACATTGCACAAGGCAAGAGTGTCCATTCCATCTGCGTCCCTGCCCAACCTAACAGAGGTGAAAGTCTTGGTATGAGTGTGCTGCTGACAGGGACAGTCACATCTCCACTTAGCACAAACATGGGGGCCTTTGTTTTCACGTGGCCATCAAATATCCAATTCCAGAATTCAGTTTGCATTTCTGGCTTCCTAGGACCAATTCTGACATCAACTATTTTATAAGAGTTCTGAAGAAGTGCTTCCTGAGATGAGGATTCTTATGCAACTGATTTCAGATAATAAAACAGAAAATTCTGGGGAGACTAGTAAAAGCATGGGAAGGCAGGATAGGGGCAGAGAAGCCCAGATGGGTGTGATCTCAGGCAGAAGCCCTCAGGAGAGAGATTTCAGCCTCATCCTGACACTCAGAGTTGTTCCAACCTGCAGCAAGGAATCTGGACTTTCTTCTTTATCATCAGTCTTTAAACAGTAGCCATCCAATCAGACTATAAACTCCTGTCATTCCGTTCCTCTGTGTAGTGTGGGCAAAATGGCTCTCGTGGCCCAAGGACTTGTCCTTCAGAGAGGCGCCTCAGGTGCCGTCCACAGAAGGACAATCATGGAGAAGGGCATGACCAGGTGAGAGTGCACAGAAAGGGTACAAAGGGACAAACCCTGGACATCTGGGCAGATCGCTAATACGTGTGCTACAGCTGCATTTCTCTCTTTGTTCATTTGCTGCTTTGTTTTGTTTCTATGAATTCTACTTTCATTTTATTCTTAAAACCCATTTAGTTTACATTTGGAATGGTTATAGATTACATAGAGTGTAAAATTCAAAATTATAAAAAGAATATACAGTGAAAAGTCTCCTTCCTATATATTCTGTCAGAAATATCCTAGGAAGACAGATTTTGTCTGGTACAAAAATCACTAAATCTCTTTTTTGTTTCATGTACATGCGATTCCTCTTTATGATTCTACCTTCTCATTTAAACGGGTCAATTCTTGTCTGGGAGCCCAGAACAAGTATGGCTCAGTAATAAATGTTACTGAGTTACTGAGTGCTACATAATGTGTAGAAGAAGAAGACTGACAACGAGGCCTGGTTCCCTATATACTAAATGTAAAATTATCATTGCTCTAGGAGGAAATAGTGACAACTAAAGTTTAGGAAAAGATCTCTTTAATTAACAGAAAGGTTTGTCTCAGAATAAATAGTCTACTGTGAGAAATCATAACATGGTAGAATGGTAAAACACTAGAATATAGTGGGAAGCAATGGGTGGTGGGTCATCCATCTGACTGGATTTTTAATGGACAATGAAGATTTTACTTACTTGGAAAAATTTATAGTATCAACATGAAGAGAACATTGGTTAGGAATAATAGAAAACCTATGTGCCAGCCCTAGTTTTTTCCAGGAACTTGTGTTCACTTGGCCGATTCTCTTAATTTCTCTGTGCTTCCATGGTCATCTGTAATGTACACGCAGGGGTATTATGAGAAGAAACTGGTATCCCCAAAGAAAAGCATTTGGATATTTTAATATTGCATAAGGGATAAGGCTGGTATGCAATTTTTTCCCCACTTGATTTACTTTTAGATTGTCACTATTGCATAGCTATCTGCTTGAACAAGGTATCTATTGGTTTAGTTTACTCTCTGAGTCCAAGTCTATTTGGACTTGAAATTTGCAGTTCACAGTGTACAATGCTGTTAGAATGTACAGTTTCACTGCTAACAATACTGTCGAGGAAGCCCAGGAGATCAAGTGAAGACAGAAGATATGGTCAGCTCCTACCCTTTACTTTCTTTTGACTCACAGCTTACCTTCATGACCTGGTGGGCATGCTTATCAACAGAGAAGGACAGAATGCTGAAAGGTACATTATGAATTTAAATTTTGCACATAGTCAAACTAGGATAACCAGGTCAACAACTGATTTGAATGTTGAATTTATCAAACGAATGGAGAAAACCATCAATTGCTTTTATTTATTTTGTTCCCTAGTCTCATCAAGGTAACTTAAAGTGCAGGATCTTCAAGTCTTCTTCTACTATCATGGTACTTCCTGCAGGTGCCTGTCTATCAATTATCTGCATATCAAAGGCAGGGCCACACAGACCTTGAAGGCAGCTAGTGTAAACCACGAGGTTCCAAAGTGAGTTTTGTTTTTATCTGAATTATCCCTCCATTCACTTTCTATTGTTGCCATAATAATTATCACAAACTAAGCAGCCTAAAATAGGACCAAATATATGATCTCAGTTTAGTAAGTGAGAAGTCCAGGTGCAGTGGGCTGATATTCTGGTTAGACTAGAGTATTACAAGGTGGAAGTACAGGTATGCTCAGGACTACTTTCCTTTCTGGAGTCTCTAAGAATCCAGCTCCAGTCTCCTGGTTGTTGGCAGAATTTGATTCCATGCAGCTGTAGGACTGAGGTCCTGTTTCCTTGCTGGGTGCTGCCGTCATTCCTGGATGCCTCTCCACCATCCTTGACTGTAGACCCCTGCATCCAGAACCAGCAGCAGTGTACTGAATCCTTCCCACGCTGCTGCATCTCATCTCCCTCCTTTCCTTGTGCAGCATCTCTAGACGGCTTCTCCATTCCTTTATTGAAAGCTCAAGTGATTAGATTGGGTCCACCAGATAATCCTGGGTAATCTCCCTGTTTAAAGGTCTGTAACGTAATCACATCTGCAAAGACCCCTTTGCCACGGAGCATGACACATTCACAGGTTCTGGGGATTAAGACATGGAAATCTTTGGCATGGGGAGGGTCATTATTCTGCCTACCACACTCCCATATATGAAAAGATAGGTAACTATGGAATCAAGCGTCCACGTGTAATTACTTTCCTTCTAGAATTCTTTATTGTGACTATTAGTGATTATTATTAGGAAGTATTACAGGAACTATATGAAGTAGGTGAGGTATTGGGACAGGGACTGGGGGGTGCACATTCATTCTTCTCATATTTCCTTCTATATGGAGAGACGATCTTTAGCAAGGCCCTCTTGGCCTCTCTTGCACATACCCGCTTTCCTCCCCATCATTATGGACTTTGGAAGGAGGCACCATAACTGCATGGCTTAGTCCTCATTGAGGCAACATATGGGATCTATCTGCCTGCGGAAGCAGGAGCATTGATCTACCCTTAGCCACATGCTAAGCTCAGGGTAAACACCCTGCCTCTGTGAGGGAGCCCCTGTAATTGTCTAATCATGCAAAGGTTCCCAAACTTATTGGCTTACCACCCCCTTTTCAGAAAAAAAAATGCTCAGTGCCCACTGTGTGCTTCTACCACTGCCTTATTTTTATATAATACTCCCCCAATTGTACCCGAGGCTACTAGTGCTCCCTGCATGGGTCCAGCATCTCCCCTGGGAGTGGCATTGACCATGTTGGGAATCTGTGGCACTTTAGTGCCTCCTATAGCTGATTGGACATGCTCAAATGGATTAAATTGCTTTTCCAGGCCAAGTCCACAATGGGCAGGTTAGCCATAGTATTTTAGATATATTGAGTAACTGTGACATACAAAGTAATCTACCTGGTACATTGGACAAAGATGAATTAGGATGTCTAGTCATGAGACAACAGAGTCAAGGTGCCTTTTTCCTGTTTTCCTCTCTCGAATCACTCCATTAGAAACAGAATAATACAATAAATACTAGTGAGGTGGGAAAGGAATGAGGAAAAGGAAGGCAGAGCATGTTGCTTGGTTTCTTTACCTTTTGTAGTAGGGAAGAGGAAAAGGTGTCAAAAGATACAAACCTGAAAATCAAGTAGTATATGTTTAAACATATTGGAAGAAACACAAGAAAGCTTGAGCAAAACTAACCATGATAATATGATTAGCTAAACTCAAGCTGGGGAGGATGGAGTTGGCAAGACATACAGTAATTTTGCCATTGCGTGAATAGGGAGATAGTAGATATTGCCTTAGAAATAGAGGGTTTGTTGAATTTTGTAAAATTTAGTTCTTAATTTGTAATTTCTAAAACTATAGCACTAGATGATTAGGAGCAAAATACAAACTTCCAGAAGAAAACTTTTATTTAAAAAGTAGTTATGCCAGGCGTGGTGGCGCACGCTTGTAATCCCAGTACTTTGGGAGGTGGAGACCGGAGGATCCGGGTTCGCGGCCAGTCTCAGCTCTCTTTCTCTCTCTCTCTCCCTGTCTCTCTCTCCCTCTCTCTCTCTCTCTCTCTCTCTCTCTCTACTTAGTGAGGCCCTCCGCAACTTCATGAGACCCGGTTTCAAAATAAAGTATAAAAAATAGGGCCGGGGGTGTAGCGCGGAGGTAGAACGCCCCTGGGTTCAATCCCCGGTACTGCAAAAAAAATAAATAAAAAGTAGTCAGGCATGGTAGCACATGTCTGTAATCCCAGTACTTGGGAGCCTGAGACAGGAAGATCACAGGTTGGAGGCCAGCTTCAGCAACTTAGCAAGATCTTGTTTCAAAATAAAAAATAAAAAGGGCTAAGAGTATAGCTCAGAGGTAGAATGTTCCTGGGTTCAATCCCCAGTGCCTAAATAAATAAAATGTATAAAGTATGAATTATAGAGTAAAAGATTGAAAAATGCACTAAAATAAAATAATATAAAAAGGTAAGAGTACTATGACTAAAAGGTATATTTCATATCAACAAATACAAATGTGATACACATTCCCATTAGAAGATAAAGACTCAAGTTATAGCAAAATATAAAAAGTAACTATATGACATATATAATAAACATTGAAAACACGTTGACAAAGAAAGGTTAAAAAGGAAATCATGTACAGTCACCATACCATAGTCTTTTTATTTAAAAAGAGTATTCATTGACAAGGAGATAAACTTGTTTTAAAACACATGAGAAAATCCTTCCCTTCTAAGAGTAGTTGAAAATAAAACTATTTTAGAAGGAGCTGTTCACCTATCTAATTAATGAAGATCAAAAAGTCTGATAACACATCAGTTGCTGGAGGTGAGAGTAAATGGTGCACACCCTCCTGTGTTGCTGATGCCACTAAACATTAACCCAACATTGGTGGAGTGCGACTTAATAATACATATCAAAATTACAAATATATCTTCTCTTTAATGCAGCAATTCTAGTTTGAGGAATTTATCCTAGAACAATACTTATATGTGGGCAAGGATATTCGATGCAGGAATACCCATAAACATAAATATTTGAAGTTAATTCAATATGCCCATCCATCAAATGTTATGAAAGTATTAAAAATAAAAATATAACACTTTTATGTATTAGTATGAAATGAAATTCAAGATTAATGGGGAGAAAATTGTCACTATGAAGGATCGTTTCTAGCCCACATGGTATTTTTGGACAAATTAGAAGTTGCCTCCTCCTTCTGCATGGACAAGTCCTTGCCATTGTTTATGAGTGAAACAGGACAGGATGTTAGTACTGCTCGTCTCCTCAGTGTCACACCGTTATGGAGGGCAGAGCCATGTGGCCAGTCTCCCTCCAGAGCCAACGTCTGCCTTTCTATCTTCTCTTTCTCTCCCCCCCCTTTCTTTCTCTCTCTCTCTCTCTCTCTCTCTCTCTCTCTCTCTCTTCTTCCTTCCTTCCTTCCTTCCTTTCTTGAATTGAACCCAGGGGCTCACTACCACTGAGTTACATACCCGGCCCTTTTAATGTATTTTTAAATTTATTTTGAGACAGCATCTTGCTAAGTTGCCCAGGCTGGCCTCAAACTTTCGATCTTCCTGCCTCAACCTCCCCAGTAGCTGGAATTACAGGTGTGTGCCACCAAGCCCAACCAAATTGCTTTTCAAGATGGCATTTAAGAAAGAAAAACATCTTTTTTGGCAAATAGGAGCTATCAAACAATTATCTATCTCTGAATAGAAATAATGGGTTGATGATATCTCAATGTAACCCCATGAGGAAAAAAAATAACTGGCAGATCATTAAGATTTAATTGTCAGTAGAAAGAGTTGTATTTTATTTACCAGACAATCTTAATTTGCTTTCTGAATTGAATTAATTGATTAGCTAATTTAGTGCTTAACACCGCTTGTTACCTTTAAATAACATCACTAAACTTTAAATTAGTAAAGTTTGTAAACAATGAATTGGGAGATGGGCCACATTATTTCAAATTTGCATCAAGCAAATGCTATTCCTTACCTTTATATGATACCAGCAAATTTGTACATTAAAAATTTTTAGTTTGATTACCTAAAACTGTATGTTAAATCTCTCAAGTTTTGGTCCAAAGTTTGTTTAGATATAGTTTGTATTAGATGTTAAAACAAACAAGCCACAACATTTTGGTAACATAACATGGAATAACCCAAGCAGATATTCCTGGTTGACTGGTGGCTTTCCTCTTGAATGATCTTGTGTTTGTCAGTTTTCATTGCTGTGACCAAAATACCTGACATGAACAACCTTTTTTTTTTAATTGGCAGAGTTTTTGTATTTATTTATTTATTTATTTTTGGCACTGGGGATTGAACCCAGAGGCGTTCTACCTCGAGCTGCACTCCTTTTTAAAAATTATGAAACAGGGTCATGCTAAGTTGCTGAGGTTCTTACTAAGTTGTCGAGGCTGGCCTCGAACTTGTGATCCAATCCTTCTGTCTCAGCCTCCCAAGTGCTGGGATTACAGGAGTGCACCACTGAGCCTGGCTCTGACATGAACAATTTAAAGGAGAAGATATTTATTTGGGGTCATGTTTTCAGAGGTTCCTAGTCCCATGGTCAGCTGGCTTCATCATGGAAGGGCATGGCAGAGGAAGACTGCTCCTCTCATGGCATCCAGGAAGTGGTGGTGGTGGGGTGGTTGGTGGTGGTAGTGGGGACAGGGACAAGATCTAGCCCCCAAGGGCACACCCTGAGTGACCTACTTCCTCCAACCATGTCCCACCCATCTATAATTTCTATCTCTTCCCAGTAGTCCATTCAAATTATAAAATCATCAAATGGATTAATCTGATGAGGTCAGAGCCTCATGATCCAATCACTTCCCCAAAGCCCCACCTCTGGACACAGCTATATTGGGGACCATGTCTTCAACACATGAGTTGGGAGGGCGACATGCCACATCCAAACCATAACAAATACAGAAGCACAGACTTCTACCTTTGCTCTGCCATGACATTGGGCTTTAGAGCTCTTTGTATATAGCTGACAGACAAGAAAAGAAAGAGTAAAAAATCCTACTTTTTGAAAGTCTTGGGAAGTGCCAAGTATCTCTTCTACTCTCATTCTATTGGTAAAAACTACTCACCTGGCCACACTTACAAGAGCTTCTGGAAGTGTCTGTGGCTGTACAAGTGTCACACAGAAACAACCTTACACCATGGAAAGAGGAGCATGAATTTTTGGTGAACAGCTCAATATGTCTGTCATCAAGCTGCTAATTATCTGACTACATAATTATGATGAATTCAGGTGCATAGCATTTTGTGAACCCACGATTGGCCTATCCTTGGGATGGAAGATCTGAACTGAATAAAATCTTAATGATTTCTTAAAGAATTGCCAAGATGTGCAGTCTACGTCTCATTGACTCCTCAACCCACTTCTATGAAAAGTCTGCTCTCAAAATATCACCAATAACGTTGGCCAAAAACTGCACTGAATTCTTCTATAAAATTACCTTGTTCTTTTCACTTTTCTATTCAGAACCTCCACTAAGCTGACAATGGTGACTGCTTCCTATTTTATAACACTCTCTTCTTTGTCTCTACCGACCTCTTCTCCCATCTCTTCTGGGCATTTCATCTGAGATCTCATGACTGGTTCCTTCTCCTAATGCTCCTTAAATGTTAGTAATCATGAAGGTCCAACCCTGACATAGCACTTCCTTTCCACCTCTTCTTCAAATGATCTTATCCTTCATATTATTAGAACCACCACTTATATGCAGTTAGTGCTCACATTTGAATCTTTAGATATTATCTTTAACCTGAACTTCATATCATGTTTCTGGGCTGAACATTTTCCCTGGACATTACACAAAATCTTTTCAATTCATTAAGTTCATACTTCTTTTCAAATTTGCTCTTCCTACAGTATTTCCTGCTTTAGCAATGAAACTACTATTTGCTTGGTTGTATAAGCTAAAATCCCAGAGTTCATGCTTGATCCTATTTATTTCAACCCCATTAAATTTATCAAAAGCATAACTAGCTTATTTTACCTCCTAAATAGATTTCAAGTCCATTCCTTTCTATTCATATTCTATTTTTATTACCTTAATACAGAACTTCAAAATATCTCCTCTGAGTTACTGAGATCATTTTGTTTTGGGTCTCCTGCTGTCTGTCATCCTCCTCTCTTTAGATTGCATGCATTTGCTAACTCTGATCCTACCCCAGACCTACTTACCAAGAACATACTGAATGGGGTCAGGAAATCTGAGTTGGTACAGAAGATCCTAGGTAATTTTGATTATCAGCCAAGTTTGGAAATCACTGTCCTAGAATAAGTCCTATGAGCAAGTCCCAAATAGCAGGTTATATAGCAACTGATCTCTAGTATTTTCTCAGCTCTTTGTAGATCATCTCTTGGTTTTCTAAGCCCTAAAAACAACAAATGAGTGACACTGTGGTTCTGACATGTGCGTCTAGTTACCTAAACAGCTTCAAGTTCAAGTCAATGACCATCACCACAGAGTGATGGTGAATTGGATGAACTCCTGGATCATATTGACAATTTCATATATCCCTGAATTCAGGTCACAGAAATATTCATCAGGCCATATCTGACATATTTTAGGGGATGCATCAATGTATTGGAAAACCAAGCTCTTACAAGGGCTATTATATAACCCTGTTTACTTGACTATGAATTCTTCACTTAAGAGACAGAAAGCAGAGTAGGGAACAAATGCGTATGTATCAGCATTTGTTAGATTCTGGCTACTTTATACCAAAGGGAATTTATTGGAAGGATATTGAGGATTCACCAAGTTGGTTGGATGTAGAAGAAAAAGGTAGTCAATAAACAGAAACCAAGGAAGCTTGGAGGTCTAGGAAGCAGGAAGAGACTGGTGGGGATGCCCCCAGGCCTGCTAGATGGAAGACCTCCATGCTGACCCTGTCTGTCATTCACAGTTCTCAGAGTGAAGGTCTGATGGGTCAAGCTTAGGTCATTGCCAGCTTCCTTGATTGTTCTAGTACCAGGAAGAAGGTAGAAACAGCATCCCAGACTTCTTAATGGGAAGCAGGACTAGTCACAATAAGGAATAGCTCATTTATTTTCCAAAAGGAAGCCAGGTGCTATTAAGAGAGGAGAAGAAATGTTAAGCAATCAATAAAAACCAAATATCCATTGCAGTGTACATAAAGAAAATGGAAGCCGGGCGTGGTGGCGCACGCTTGTAATCCCAGTACTTTGGGAGGCGGAGACCGGAGGATCCGGGTTTGTGGCCAGCCTCAGCTCGCCCATGCGTGCGCGCGCGCGCAAGCACTCTCTCTCTCTCCCTCCCTCCCTGTCTCTCTCTCTCTCTCTCTCTACCCTGTCTCTCTCTCTCTCTCTCTCTCTCTCTCTCTCTCTCTCTGGGTTCAATCCCCGGTACCGCAAAAAAAAAAAAAAAGAAAGAAAGAAAATGGAAGAGAGCCACGCATGGTGGCACATGCCCGAAATCCCAATACTTGGGAGGCTAAGACAGTAGGGCTGCAGGTTTGAAGCTAGCCTCAGCAATTTGGCCAGGCCCTCAGCAACTTAGTGGGACCCTGTTTCAAAATAAAAACTAAAATAGGGAAGGGGGTATAGCTCAGAGGTAGAATGCTCTTGGGTTCAATCTCAAAACAAACAAATAAAATCAGAAGAAAAGAGAGAAAGGAAGGAAGAAAGGAATGAAGGACAGAGGGAGGGAGGGAGAGAAGTAAGGAAGGAAAGGAGGGAAGATAAGAAAAAGAAGGGAGAAAAAATCAAGGAAATAAGTAAAAGAATAGGTTTGAACTTCATATAAACAGCCACATAGGAATTTCATTTTGCTTTGCTTTGTTTTTATTACTTTTTAAATTAATCGAAACAAAATCTCTTATGGATTTGATAACAATACATCTGGTCCTAATAATCCTAGAGATCTCTATTTATAGATGTTGAATGTGTTGTTGAAATTAAATATAATGTATGAACAAAAATTTCAAGATACATTTAGGATTTGCTTTCTCAATAAAGCATACCACAAAGGGAATAAAGAAATTCTTTACTCAAATTAATGGTGAATTCTTTTGTCATGAGAATAGGAGTTTATATTCATTTCAGTGAAAGCACATAAATTGTTCTAGACAAGAAAAACAAAACTAGCCCAAGGCAGTATTTTCATTATAGAAAAAGGCACATGTCCATGAATATCTAGTTTAATATTAACAAAAGTCATTCAATTAGCTATGCATGTGCCATTGTTATGAATATTTATTCGTGTCTCAGCCAAGTAACACTGGTATCTTTTATTCACTGGCTCAGAGATTCAGATGTTATAAACATTACCCTTCTTGCCCTGGTGAGAAATAAGGGGATTTGAGTCCAAAAAAGACCTGACACTTCCCAGAGCTGGAAATGCAAATTTCTTTAGAACTTTCAATTCTATGTTAAGAAAATTGTCTTTGTTGCTTGATTTTATTTCTTCTCTAAAGTCATTAAAGGAAAAAATCTAATTAACTAATATTGCTTCTACAATAATGACAATTATTAAAAATTTAAAAGATGGCTTCCTTTGCCTTGTCTCTTGTAATATCTCTAGGTGGCCAAAGGAAAGAAAAAAATATATATAAATAGCAGGTGAATGCGACTACTTAGAGCAGGGATGGCACAAATGTGATTGGCAATCTATTCCCTTTGATAAACGTTGCTAATCAGTTAGGGACTCTTTCTTGCTAAGCCCAGATAATGGTTTCTATATCCCGAACTCAACACTCTTGAGTATGGGCTTCCCATCAACAGG
This sequence comes from Glis glis, assembly GCA_004027185.1. Classification (NCBI taxonomy): domain Eukaryota; kingdom Metazoa; phylum Chordata; class Mammalia; order Rodentia; family Gliridae; genus Glis; species Glis glis. The sequence continues at coordinate 23,026 of PVJS01002288.1, read as the reverse complement.
ACTTGGATTGTAAAATGAAACATAATCACTATGCAATTTAGATTGATTCAATTCATTCACTAAAAAAACAAATTTTTGTGTGCTAATTTATTCAGAACATATATAGCAGCATCAATGGCCCAATGCTCTCTATTTCCACCATTTGGCAAGTGTCAATCTGTCCAAAGCATTAGTGGCTTGGAATCTCATATTTTTTTCCTGTTTCCTTGAACCTTGATCTCCTCCCGTACCACCATGAAGAATGAATTCTTTAAACCTTTACATCCTCTTCCTTGATGACCCGATGACCAGTCATTTTTTATTTCAGCAGCCTTTTATCCTAGAAATGGAAAGCACATATACATGTGCACACATGCACACGCACACACATTATTTTTACTCACTCTAAAAGAATTCTGGCTCAGAGCAGAAAGCAATGTGTTTTCTAAAATAAATATACAAATTACCTGTACATTTCAGTTGTCCTATTTTCTCTCTCTCCTTAAATGCATTCTGTTCACTACTTACAGTTAAATTATCATTTTATAAATATATAAAATTTCAATTTGAAAATATTCCAGAAATAATCTATCAAAGACATTTTCATGTTCCAGCAGATTTAGCATCCTTCTTAGTTTGTCAATAATGACATTTATCAAATAAATTCTGTCTTTAAGAGGACTGAAATCTATTCTAGTCAGGCTTAAACATTGCCTCCCTTCTTTATCTAGTGAATTTCCACTCATCTTTATTCTTCTTTCTTTCTTTTTTTTTTTTTGGTGGTATTGGGATGGAACCCAGGGGCACTCTACCTCTGAGCTATACCCCCAGCCCTATTTTATTTTTATTTTGAAACAGGGTCTTGCAAGGTTGATGAGAGTCTCACTACTTGCTGAGGCTGTCCTCGAACCTGTGATCCTCCTGTTTCCTTCCCAAGTACTGGGTTTACAGGTGTGCGCCACCACACCCAGCCATTCTTATTTCTGATCTGTTTCAAGGGTCGCTTCCTCAGAGATGCTTTCCTTCCTTGCTGTAGCATTCTAGTCTAGTCTCAAGTGCTTTTGTTCCAAGTTACTAGTGACTAGCACATACCCCAAAATTCTTTTATTTACCTCAGTTTGTGATCAGGCCTTTATTGTTGTAACTTGATTCTATCAGTATCTGTACAACTAGATTGTTAACTCCACGAGATTAGGACCTTGATTCACTTTTGTTTCACGTTATATTCCCAGGGCCTAGCACAGTCGCTCAATGGGTAATTGATGAATGAAGTACTAAGTACAAGTAGGGGTTTCAGGCTACAGGTGAAAATATCTAAACCCAAAGGCATCTCCAATGGGAATTTCCCACCACCTCCATTGGGATGAAAGAAACTCCCCCTGGGAAGGGAGTGGTGCCCCTCGTGCCAATCTTCAGTGGGTGCTGCCTATGGGGCCCCAGGTCCCCAGTCTGGTACCTCAGATAGTTGCATGCATTTTCAGAATATCTCTCATTTCAGCTCCATCTCTGAGAAAGTGAGCTCCCATCCTCCTCCCAAAGGCGGCGGGGTCTACATCACGCAGCTGGGTTAGAGGGAGGAGATAACTTAAGCAATGGGATAGTAATGCTCTCCTGACATAGGGCTTCAAGTGTCCTGGGTAACACAAGATCCTTAGTACTGTCAGGCTTTTCCTTCCTCTCTTTGCCTACCTTGGGGTAAATAAAAGTGATTGAAATTGCTGTCCTCCATTGGTATGGGATTAAGGAGAGACTTCCATCCTTCTAACCATTAAAGTCTTAATGAAGTAAAAAATGGGAATTCATTTCCTCCCGTGCAGCTTGTGACCTCACTTTCAAATTATGTCACTGCTGTCCGTCTGGCCTGTTGTCTCTGCTTCTGCAAAGAGGTAATTTGCCTCCAGAGTGGTCATCATATAATCTTGTCTCTTCACAAAAATAGTAGTCAACTTCCTGACTGATGCTTCCTTTCTGATTGTCTAGCTAGGCAGAAGCGATACAATATTTGATCTTCAGGAAAATGTGGATCATAAAAAGTCCTGATGCACTGTGAAAGGCAGGTCGTAGATTCCTTGAGAAAAGGACCATCTCTCCCATTTCCTGTGGCCTGCTCAGCGACTGGTAATTGCTGCTAGTAGGTAACAATTGTTCGTTGATTAACTGATTGCTTTGTGGATGGACTGAATTGGCAGCATTGGTCAGGAGACCCAGAGTGTTAAACAAGACCTGAAACCAGTAGTTCTTGAGATGCTGGTCCTAGGACTACATTGGGGGTCATCCGGAGAGCTTTTAACAAGAGCAAATTGCCAAGCTCCACCACCCAAATATTATGACTTATTATGTTTGGGGTGAAGCCATTAAAGCCATATTCTACAATGGTCCTTTACATGGTTTACCACATTTTATAAAATCGAAAATACTATCAATTATAAATGGGAGTATTACTTTACTCTGTGTGTGTGTGTGTGTGTGTGTGTGTGTGTGTGTGTGTAGTACTTGGGACTGCACCCAGGGGCATTCTATATTTCTCAGCTATACCCCCAGCCCTATTTTATTTTTCTATTTTGACACAGGGTCTCACTGAGTTGCTGAGGGCCTTGCTAAGTTGCTGAGGCTGGCCTCAAACCCGTGATCTTCCTGTCTCAGCCTCCCAAGTACTGGGATCACAGGCATGTGCCACCATGCCCAACTTACTTTACCTACCTTTAAGAAAGAAAAACAATGTTGTCAAACTCTCCCATAATGCTCATAGTGTCATTGGTCATAAATTGCACCCATATTTTAGAGTGGTTAAAATGAGAAAACACTGAATTAGAGCATTTGGAGTGAAACTGAGGGTGTAGTGATGCTGGGGATGACCACAAAGTAACAACATGAAATTCAGAGGAGGAGGAGGAGAGCGAACAGGTAAGTATATACTACTAATTAGGGGAAAACCTGCAGATGGTTTCCATCTATCAACAAATCAGGTTACAAATCACTGCTGCGAATCTGGGTTTTTTTGTTTGTTTGGTTTGGGTTTTTACAACCAAACTCAGAATACCAGGTCAAGCAATACTTTTGGTTTGGTATATAAATTCATTTTTGTTAGAAGTATAAAAAAATGAAAACTTTAAGTACATTTAATTATGTATTTTGGGAAGGGAAAATTGCATCAAAGTACTGACTTATAACAAGGTCCAGGAAGAACAGGAAATGATATGTATAGAAATGTAGCAATTTAAGCCAGGCGTGGTGGCGCATGCTTGTAATCCCAGTACTTTGGAAGGCAGAGACCAGAGGATCTGGGTTCGCGGCCAGCCTCAGCTTTCTCTTTCTCTCTTCCTGTCTCTCTGTCTCTCTGTACCTAGTGAGGCCCTCCGCAACTTCGTGAAACCCAGTTTCAAAATAAAGTATAAAAAAATAGGGCCGGGGGTGTAGCGCGGAACTAGAACACCCCTAGGTTCAATCCCCGGTACCGCAAAAAAAAAAAAAAAAAGAAATGTAGCAATTTGGCTCTGACCACCTGTGTCAACCTGGATGAGACACTATCAGCTCTGTCCAATAGAAAAACAGCAAGAGGCACGAATAAAACTTCCAATTTTCTGGCAGCCATATTTCAAAAAGCTAAAGGAAACACATGACATTAAGTTTAAAAACATCTTATATAATGCAACATATCCCAAATGTTATCATTTCGATAGATAATCAATAAAATAATGATGAATGAAATAATTGCCTGGTATATTTTTATACTGAGTCTTCAAATGCTGGTGTATATTTTATACTTTCATTGTGCATTGATTTGACCAGCTACATTCCAAGTGTTCCGTAGCCACGTATGACCATATTGGACAGTGGAACTTTACATTCTGTCTAGCAGTTTATGTAGCTATAAACTAGAAGTTAACTTGTCCCTCTATAAATATTCCATATCATTGTAGTAGAGAAACTAACTGGAATGGTGTTCAACTCCCTGAGAGAAAAGACTTCCATCCTGTTTCCTATTATAATAGTTACTTAAAAAGTAAAAGATAAACATGTTAATATGCTAATGAAAATAAAGCTTGTATATGTGTGTGTATACCTTTATCTAATTAAAAACAAGTTATGTTACTTTGAATGGCATAGCTTTATGTGTCTCGTGTTCGTATTTTACATAAAGATATAGCAGACAATTTTGTTTGCATATATCAGTCTCAAATTCAGATTCAGATTTTGCTCATATAAGATTCTGAATTGGTAGCCAAAATATATTGCGGTAACTCCGGCGGACGATCTACTCTGTGGTTCCTGCCACGGAAGGTCGCTGCACCAAGCAGCTTCCTGACAAATACTCTGTGGATCCAGCCACAGACGGTAGCTGCATCAAGCAGCTTCCTGACAAAACAGTCTATGGTCCCCAGCCACAGACGGTCGCTGCCCAGACAGCTTCCTGAAGTCTGTGGATCCTGCCACAGACGGTCGCTGCCCAGACAGCTTCCTGAAGTCTGTGGATCCTGCCACAGACGGTCGCTGCACCAGGCAGCTTCCTAACAATGGTCTTCTCGCACGAATCAACACGAAGTCTGATATAGTAATTTGCAAAAATAGTTACATTTAATAATCAGGGGGTCGGGGAGGAGATAGAGATGGCAAGTTCTCCCGGAGCTCTATAGCCAGGGCCTTATTTTTATAGGAACTTTAAAAGTTAATCAAATACAGAAATCAGCAATTATCTCAGGTCACAGTAAAGAAGGTCAGCGAGGCAAACATATGATAAACTTAGGGGAAGGAGGGATTAACCATTACTGGGTGGAGACGACATCAAAGACCACACCTTGAAAATTACACCAGGTCCCTTGGAATGTGTCCGTTTGCGGACAGATCCCACCCAGCCAGATACCATGTATCCAAACTGGGCTGGTCCAAGATGATAATCTCAGTGTGCTTCTAAGACAGGTCTCAGCCCTCAACAAAAATATACAGGATACAGAGTCATGTGAGACTTGGTCCCTATTCTTGAGGGATTTATACTCTAACAATGGTTAGAGAAATGTCCAGACTCCAATGTACTCTAAGATCTGCCCAAATTACTTTCCTATACCACAATTGTGTGATATTAAATATAATATAAATGAGCAGGATATTAGATGGGTTTTATATATTCATTTGGTGGGCAGAATTTTCATTGTGATGAGTTCGTGTAATAAGTTGACCTGTGATTTTAATGAGCATCAACTTTGGTGCCACAGAATTCTGAATCCTCAAAGGATTTCAAAGCAGCCCCGGGACTACTAAAACAGCTTTTGCTGGGATCATGGTGGTTTTCACAATGGTTCTTAACAAAGCATATATGTTTGCCCTTGGAATGACACAACTTCAAAAATTCACGCTGGTTCTGGTTGTAAAACAAATCCCCCAAATCAGATTTACTACTGGGAACAGGAGAAACCATTGAAATCAAGCTATAGTCTACATAAACATGTCCTACATTTAATTTTCCCTTCAGAACAACTTCTGAGTCAAAGCAGCAAACTCAATACCCCATGAAAACATGTTCTCAGACACTGCCACTGGGCAGCCACCGGGCTGTCCCTTACTTTATCTTCCTTTGACACCCCTGCCTTGTGAGTACTAGATGTGTGGGTTCATGGTGCTTTTCAAAATCCTTTAAGTAAGAAAAGGAAAGGAAAATCCCCTGTTCACTTACTCGCTTTGACTTAATACCAAGTTAAGAAATCCTGCTTGCGACTGAAATCCTGTTTTCTGAGCTGAACATTCAAACGAATTAAGAGTATGAGAAGCCAAATGGAGAAATTGCAGCGATAAAATATCAAAGATTAAAAGCCCATTTTATTTTAGTTCTTTTGAATCCACTTTCGCTCATTAGCCTTTTATTTTATATCCTTCTCCAAAATTGCCTGATGTCTGGTGGTTGTGAGGAGAAAAATAGAAGAGGTTCTTGGCATCTTATCAGAAGCCAAATTATTGAGTAGATTTACATCCTACCATAATGTTGGCTTAGAGATATGGATGTTTCCCTTTAAGCTCATATAACCTTACCTCTGACTTAAACTATAGGTAATCAATGCTATGGCAATAGAAAGAGATTTACCTGTTTCATAGAAAGGAATAGAACAAACAAATGTTTGGTGGATCCCAGCTGTATTAATATACACGAGAAAGCAACAGCTAGTGTTATTCCACAGAAATGAATGAATGAATAAATAAACAGACTCTAACCACTTTATTCTTCTCACATAATTTCTTCCCTGTGACATTATTGAACAGGCTGTTGAAAACAAACATCGTTAAATGAGAAAAGAAGAGCAGCAGCCCTGCTGATTCCCTGCTGCAACATTTTCCAATGACGAATGCTCCCTAAATGGATTGAGCTTTTTGAAAAGAAGTCAGAGAGAAATTTGATGTGGCCCCTGACCCCTGGTAAGCACATGTATCTTCACCTGTCACATAACACACTGCTTACTTTTCAGCAAAGACTATTGATTTTGCTTATTGGCTGCAGGCAAGTCCATAAAGAACAAATTACAAAGTCAGAGGTCCACAGTTAGCAATTGCTTGCATGATAACAGGGGCTTCACTCCACCCCCACCATTCACCACTAACATCCTCCAACCCCAGCCAAGGGAGAAGGCTAGGTAAGAAACCTATGATGTGTTTCCAACCGCTGCAAAGTCAGTGTTGGATTCAAAGGTTTCTGAAAAGGATAAAACTCCAGGAAATGGGCTACAACTGTGGGGAGTTGTGCATGCGCATTTATGTTCATGTGCGCGCGGGCGCGCACATGTTTGTGTGTGAGAGAGAGAGCTTGTGTGAGTGTGTGCGTGCATGCACATTTGTAGGTAATGAAGGGGAAACAGAACCAATAGCATTCTGGATGTAGAAAAGGGAATGTGGAATGGGCATCAGATGCAGCTGTGAAGCTTTTACCTTGAGATTTAAAATAAAATCTCGTAGACTGGTCTAGGTGCATTTTTGCCTACAGGCAGATTATGGACTGGGCAGTTTCTCAAGATAACTTCCAGGCTGAAGAATACCTGGTTTTCTTATAGGAGATTTAAGGGAAGATTCCCTCTGTAGGTAAAAAAAGGGTCAAATTTTGCAACAAATTAATAAAGCCAAATAAGATGGAAAGTAATAGGACAAATCCACTTGAAGCCACTATATTGTTCTCCCATCCATTTGTTTCCATAGCACCTTAAATATTAATCGACTGGATCAAGCATGCAGGGAGCTGGATTTGTACAAATTCCTCAAAACTATTTTTCCAAGTGACAATTTTCATCAACATTAAAGTCCCAGATTTGTTGGTCATTATACTCAAATCACCTGAAAAATGCAGGAATTGGTGAATGTTACTTACAATAATTAAATTATCTCATATTTTTTGTCCTGAAAGCATAGTCTCAGCCAGGCATGGTGGTGCACTCTTGAAACCCAGTACTTGGGAGGCTGAGACAGGAGGATCACGGGTTCAAGACCAGCCTCAGCAACCTAGTGAGACCCTGTTTCAAAACAAAAAATTTAAAAAGGGCTGGGGGTATAGCTCAGAAGTAGAATGCCTCTGGGTTCAATCCCCAGTAACACAATACAACACACACACACACGCACATACACACACACACACACACACACGCACACACACACACACATTATAGTTTCATTCCCAAAGTCTAAACATGGAGACAATCATAATTCAAGTGAAGAGGCATAGGATTTTTAAAATGTATTATCAGCCAGGCATGGTGGCATATGCCTGTAATCCCAGTACTTGGGAAGGTGAAACAGGAAGATTGTAGGTTTGAAGCCAGCCTCAGCAATTTAGTGAGGCTCTCAGCAACCAATCAAGATCCTGTTTTCAAATAAAAAATAAAATAGGGCTGGGGATGTAGCTCAGAGGTAAAACGAATGCCGCTGGTTCAATCCCCAGCACTTCACACACACACACACACACACACACACACACACACGCATCATAAAAATTCAAATGCCATTTGTATAAATGAATCTTTTAGCGTTTCTAATTCTTTGGAGGACAGATGTTAAAAAGACAAGTCATGTCTTGGAGATAACATTATCTATGGACATGGAGATGGAGAGTAGCTCCACTGAGAGCTTTCATAGAGCTTTTCAGGAAAATAAATATTTGAGAAACAAATCGGAACGTCACACCAGATTATGATGACCACTTCGATAACCAATAACAAGGCAACTGCAGAGTCCTGAGATTCCAGGATGCACTTCATCCTCATCTTGTAGCATAAAAATTTAAGATTCAGTTTGACTTTGACACTTATTTGCTGACAGTCATGTACTATATTTGAGGGGATGCCATGCTAAGAGAGACTGATCCACACGCCTTAAATAGCTGCACGGAAAGAAAAAAAAAACTTCTAAATATACCTTCCCACAAGGCATCGGCTCTGATGAATATTATTATGCATTAGCATCACTTTGACGGAACTGCTGAGCTAGATTGCAATTTTAAATGAAAACTAAAATCCTGGTCACTTTATTTCAAATGACACCATAGAGATGCCCAGGTAAGCTCACCCTGGAGAGAGTTTTCGAGAAATGTTTGGCTATGCAAATTACCTGCTAAAATGGATTTGGATGCAAAGGCTTGCAGGAGGATTATGTGAGTTAGGAATGAAATCGACAAGTCCAGCTTGGGGCTCAGGATATGAAACGTGGTTGAGGGTTATTGGCTGCCCTCTCATGCCCCATAAAATAGGGAGATTGTCAAGCAAGGCAAAGTCTCAGGCTTCAGAGCCAAACTTTTCGTATTCCCACAATGCTCCCCCTAACCTTCCTCCTCTCCCCTGGGGAACCCCACGGCCCTCAAGCACATGGACTTTTTGCACTGTCAGGTGGATGGAATAAGTTTGTCATCATCTTCAGCTAGCGGTAGCTGTGAACCGGTTTGGGGATTGAGAGAGGAGTTGGGACATTTATGATCTTCTGCAATGATTGCTACTGCTAATTCTGCTGTGAAATATGTAGAGCATCTGGAGAGGGAATTCAATAAAGTGTGGCCAAAATAGTACTCACTTTATGCCCTAGCTTCTGGCAACCGTTTAAGACAGCACTGAGACAGATCATATGACCTCAGCCCTTGCAAGACCTCATCACTTTTCATGGGAGAACGGAAAAGTGCTGATCCTGGAGCGTTTATGCTGATGGAACACAGATAAAAATCTGCAGGTGTAACTTTTTAAAAATTTAGTACATGAAGCATAAAAAAAATATATCAGCACCACTATACATCATCTAGACCCAACTTCAACACCATCTTGTAGATACAAAAACATCTCGTCAGACTTCTCTCAATGGACTTATGCGATGACAAAGAAAAGGTTGAAAAATGTTTCTTTTGTAAATTTTAGGGGACACGTCTTCTCAAAGTAAAGACCTCAACTGTCTTGACAGGTCATTTCAGTGGTATCTTTGGTTTACATGTTTTATGTTTTCTCTGTGCTCACTGAAGCCCGGTTCAGTAAGTAGGCTGAGGGATGTGGGTGGGGGGAGGCACAGAAATGGTTTCTGGCCATGAATGATATACTAGAAGTGGAAAGCTATGTATTTGCGGCCAGCTAGGAAACTCTAGGAGCTGCTGAAAATTGTGTGTGTGTGTGTGTGTGTGTGTGTGTGTGTGTGTGTGTGTGTAACTAGGAATTTTTGAAAGACACCTGGTAGAATTTTGAGAATTGTTTCCCTTCTTATCAGGGAAACAGCAGAATCTGGTTTACAGTAACTGACCGCAAGAAACTACTGAATCATTTCAAAACAATGAAAGATAATCCCTAAAAATCCCAGTGACTGTGAAGAAACTCCTCTAGCAAGCACCAGCTTGTACTCTGTAAAGATAAGATGTTCATGTTGATAGAATTTATAAAAGGTAATATCCAAGTCCAACAAGGAATTTTTTTTTAATGTGTGTGGTACTGGGGATTCAACCCAGGGGCATTCTACCTCCAAGCTACACTCCCAGCCCTATTTTATTTTTATTTTGAAACAGGGTCTCACTAGGTTGATGAAAGCCTCACTACTTGCTGAGGCTACCCTCAAACGTGCAAACCTCCTGTTTCAACCTCCCAAGTACTGGGATTACAGCCTCCCAAGTCTGTGCCACCAAGCCTGGCCCAACATGGAATTTAATACCGCACATCCACTAATATGTTGACACTTAGATCATTAAAAGAGTACTTGCCTGCGTGGAGACTGGTATTTGGGAGGTCCTGAAGGCAAGTGCTGCCAAGAATACAGAGGAGATGATTTTTCTTCTCTCCACAAGAGCAGTGGTAGGAATATTTTTGCCTCAGTGGCCCCAGGAGAAGTTTTATTATGCCCAGGAAAGCTAAAAGAGAGAAAGTGGATGTGGCCTTGAAACAGTCAAAGCCAAGTTCTAAGAAGAAGCAGTAAAGTGTTTATTGGTGCCTTTAAACAAATCTCTTGTAGATGCCTAGTTCAATCCTGAAGGAAAGTCAGGGGGAGAAAGAATTGTACAAGTAACCAAATGAGCACCTAAGGGAACCATGTAATTTATTTTTTTAAATGTCACTTCAAGAAACAATTCTCTTGCCTTCAAATTCAGCCTAAGTCCATTCAAATTTAGTTATTTCTCCAATATTCTCTATATGTGTATACTCAACTGAGATTTTATGAATGCCTTTCTGATGTTTGATCTCAAATTTGATCTATGAATTCTAGTTTTATACACACACACACACACACACACACACACACACACACACTTGTATTGGTGCATTGTAGTCTCACATCATAATGTAAATCATGTTAACAGTGACATACATGCACATAGCACTTGGTGCCCCCATCCACCCGGCTCCCTCCCCATCTCTGCCTTCCCCGTATAGGGTACTGAGATTAACATTGGTATTTTCTCATATGTACACAAAAACAATGGTAATAATTCCTTCATTGATCCTCACTCTTCCCCCTTTCCTTCCCCTAGACTACCTCCTTGCCTCCACTGAGGTTTCTCCTCCATTATCTGGGATCTCTCTAGTATCTCAATTACTCCCTAGCTTCCACCTATTAGAGAAAATACATGACCCTTCACTTTCTGTGACTGGCTAACCTCACTTAACATAATGTTCTCCAGGTCCTTCCATTTTCTTGCAAATGACATAATTTTGTTCTTCTTGATTGCTGAGTAGAATTCTATTGAGTGGATATCCAATAATTTTGCAATCCATTCATTTGTTGATGGACACCTAGGGTGGTTCCATAATTTGGCTATTGTGAATTGTGCTGCTATGAACATGGATATGCATGTATTATTGTAGTTCTCTAATTTCAGTCCCTTTGGAAAGATACCCAGGAGTGGTATAGCTAGATCATAGGGTGGATCCATTCCCAGTTTACTGAGGAATCTCCACACTGATCTCCATAGCAGCTAAACTAATTTGCTATCCCACCAACAGTGTACAAGAGTTCCAATTTCCCCATATCCTCATAAACATTTATTTTTTTTTTTACTTCTTGATTGCCATTGTGATTGGGGTTAGATGGAATCTCAGTGTAGTTTTGATTTGCATCTCCCTGATTGCTTTAATAACGTTGAACATTTTTTCATGTATTTATTGGCCATTTGTATCTCTTCTTTTGTGAAGTGTGTATTTACTTACATTGCCCATTTCTTGATTGGGTTATTTGGTTTTTTTAGAGTGTTTTAAGTTCTTTGTAAATTCTAGACATTAGTCCTCTATCAGAGGGATAACTGGGAATGGTCTTCTCCAACTCTGTAGGCTTTTTCTTTAGACTCTTGATGGTTTCCTTTGATGAGCAGAAACTTTTTAGTTTAATGCCATCCCATTTATTAATTCTTGTTTTAATTTCTTGAGCTTTGGGGGCCTTGTTGAGGAAGTTTCTACCTGTGCCTATATGTTGGAGTGTTGGACCTATGCCCTCCTCTAGTAGCTTCACAGTCTCTGGTCTAAGTTCCAGGTCTTTGGTCCTTCTCAAGTTGACTACTGTGCTGGGTGAGAGGTATGAATTTAGTTTCATTTTTCTACAACTGGATAACCAGTTTTCCTGACACCACTTGTTGAAAAGGCTGTCTTTTCTCCAACATAAGTGTTTGGCACCTTTGTTGAAAATCAATTGGCTAAAGTGTGTGGATTTGTTTCTATATCTTCTATTCTGTTTCATTGGTCTATGTGTCTGTTTTTGTGCCAATACCATGTAGTATTTATTACTATAGCTCTGTAGTATAATTTGAAGTCAGGACTTGTGATTCCTCCTGCATGGTTTTTATTGCTGAGAATGGTTTTTGGCTATTTTGTTTCTCCGTATGAAATTTATGACTGATTTTTCTAGGTCTGTGAAGAATGCCATTGGTATTTTGATAGGGATTGCATTGACTCTGGAGATCACTTTTGGTAGAATGGCCATTTTGATAATATTTATTCTGCCTATCCAAGAGCAAAAGAGATCTTTCCATCTTTGAAGATATTCTTCAATTTCTTTTGTGTTTTATAATTTTCATTGTAGAGGTCTTTTATGTCTTGGTTAGGTTTATTCCAAGGTATTTTATTGATTTTCAGGTTATTTGTGAATGGAATTGTTTTCTGGATTTCTTTCTCAGTGGATTCATAGTTGGCATATAGAAAAGCTATGATTTTTTTAGATTGATTTTGTATCCCACTACTTTGCTGAATTTGTTAATCAGTCTTTTAGTTGAGATTTTTGGGTCTTCTAAATATAGGATCATGTCATCTGCAAATAGAGATAATTTCTTTTCCTATTTGAATTCCTTTGATATCCTTCTCTTGCTTTATCACTCTGGCAAGAGCCTTGAGGATTATATTGGAAAGGAATTGTGATAGTGGGCATCCTTGTCTTGTTCCTGTTTTATAGGGAATTCCCACAGTTTTTCCCCATTCAATATGATGTTGGCTTTGGGTTCATTTTATATTGACTTAATGATGCTGGTAAGTTTCTTCTATTCCAATTTTCTGCAGTGTTTTTAACATGAATGAGTGTTGGATTTTGTCAAATGCTTTTTCAGCATCTATTGAGATGATCATGTGATTTTTGTCCTCAGTTCTATTTATGTGGTGAATAACATGTATTGATTTGTGTAATACATGGAATGAAACCAACTTGGTCATGGTATACAGTTTTCTTGTTATGGCTTTGAATGTGTATCACTAGTATATTGTTTACAATTTTTGCATCTATGTTCATCAATGATAGTGGTATGTAATTTTCATTTTTTGAGGGATCTTTATTCAGTTTTGGTATTAAAGTGATACTGGCCTCATAGAAGGAGTTTGGAATTCCATCTCTTTCAATTTCACAGAATAACTTGTGTTTAGTTCTTCTGTAAAGGTTTTGTAGAATTCAGCTGGAAATCCATCTGGACCTGGGCTTTTCTTTGATGGCTGGCTTTTTATTGCTGTTTCTATCTCTTTGCTTGCTTTTCATCAGTTTAGGTTTTCTATATCTTCTTGGTTCAATTTAGGTAGATGCTATGTGTCTAGAAATCTGTCGATCTCTTCCATGTTTTCCAGTTTATTGGAGTATAAATTTTCAAAATAGTCTTTGATGATTCTCTGAATTTTCCCACTGTCTGTGGTGATGTTTCCTTTTTCATTTCTGATTTTAATGATTTGGGCTGATTCTTTCTTTTTGTTAGGTTGGCTAAGTGTTTGTCAATCTTGTTAAACTTTTCAAATAACCAGCTTTTCATTTTGTTGATATTTTGTATTGTTTTTGTTCTCCATTTCATTGATTTCTGCTCTGATTTTAATTATCTCCTGCTTTCTACTGGCTTTGGGATTAGACTGTTTCTGTTTTTCTAGGTCCTTGAGGTGTGTCATTAGGTTGTTTATTTGGTGACTTTCTGTTCTTCTTATGTGGGCACTTAGTGCTATAAATTTTCCTCTTAAAACTGCCTTCAAAGTGTCCCATAAATTTTGGTGCATCATGTCTCTATTTTCGTTTAATTCTAGGAATTTTTAAATTTCTTCTCTAATTTCTTCTCTGATCCAGTCCTCATTCAAGAGTGTATCATTCAGTCTCCATGTATTTATGTAATTTCTTTTCATCTTCCTATTATTGATTTCTACTTTCATTCCATTGTGATCTGAGACGATGCAAGAAATTATATTACATTTTTTAAATTTGCCGGTACTTGCTTTGTGGCCCAGAATGTGTTCTATTTTGGAGAAGGTTCCATGAGCAGCTGAGAAGAATGTATATTCAGCTATTGTTGGTTGAAATATTCAGTGTATGTCTATTAGGTCCATTTGGTTTATAGTGTTCTTTAGGTCCGAAGATTCTTTACTCATCTTTTGCCAAGAAGATTGATCTAGTGGTGTGTTGAAGTCTCCCAATATTATTGTATCTGGGACTATTTGATTGAGACCTGATATCCCAAAGAGGTTTGTATTTTTTTTTTTGTGTGTGTGGTACCGAGGATTGAACGCAGGGGCGTTCTACCTCCGCGCTACGCCCCTGGCCCTATTTTTATACTTTTATTTTGAGACCGGGTCTCACGAGGTTGCGGAGGGCCTCACTAAGTAGAGAGAGAGAGAGAGAGAGACAGGGAGAGAGAGAGAGAGAGAGCATGTGCACGCACGCACATGTGCAAGCTGAGGCTGGCCACGAACCTGGATCCTCCGGTCTCCGCCTCCCAAAGTACTGGGATTACAAGCGTGCGCCACCACGCCTGGCTAGAGGTTTGTATTTTTAATAAAAGTGGGTGCATCCAGCTGGGCATGGTGGTGCACGCTTGTAATCCCAGTACTTGGGAGGCTGAGACAGGAGGATTGCAGGTTTGCAGCCAGTCTCAAATACTTAATGAGATCCTGTTTCAAAAATAAAGGATAAAAGAATTTTTAAAAAGTGGGTGCACCCATATTTGGGGCATAAATGTTTACTATCATTATATCTTCTTGTTGGATTGTTCCCTTTATTAATAAGAAATGACCCACTTTGTCTCTTCTGATGTGTTTTAGCTTAAAGTCTGCTTTATCAGATATGAGCATTGTTACCCCTGCTTATTTTCAGTCTCCATTTGCATGGTATTCTTTTTCCATCCTTTCATCTTTAGCATATAGATATCTTTGGCTATAAGGTGAGTTTCTTGCAAGAGGCATATAGTTGGATTATGGTATTTAATACACATTTCCTGTCTCTGTCTGTTAATTGGGGAGTTTAGACCTTTGACATTCTGTGTTATTATTGAGATATAATTTTTTTTCCTGTCATGTTGAGCGCTATCTTTTGTTTGATGTAGTGTTATTTCTCCTTCGTTTAGTTGCCCATCTGGTGGAGCTCACCCCTCTCTGGTTTTGGTATTTGCTTCTTTTTTCTTCTTTGTGTTTTATTTCGTTAAAGATTTTCTCTAGTGCTGGCTTGGTACTCATGAATTCTTTTAGTTTCTGCTTGTCTTGGAAGGTTTTTATTTCTCCATCAATTTTGAATGACATCTTTGCTGGGTATAGCAGTCTTGGTTGGAAGTTGTTTTGTTTCAGGGTCTGGAGTACATCATACCAGCCCTTCCTGGTTTTCATGACTTGGGTTGAGAAGTCTGGAGTGATTCTTATTGTTTTGCCCCTGAATGTCACCCATTCTTTTGTTCTCACTGCTTTTAAGATTCTTCCCTTGGCCTCTATGTTAGCCATTTTGATTATTAGGTGGCGTAGGGAAGTCCTTCTTTGATCTTGTCTTGTTGGTGTTCTGAATGTCTCCTGTACATGGATGTCCAAGTCTTTTTCTATGTTTGGGAAATTCTCTGATATTATCTCTCTGAAGAGGTCTCCGATACCTTTGGTTTGTGCTTCTAGACCTTCTTCAATGTCTATTATCTGTAAGTTAGGTTATTTCTTATCCCATATTTCTTAGATGTTCAGGTTGTGTTGTTGTTTTGTCTTCTCTATATTGTTGATTATATTTTCAGTTCTGAATGAACTGTCTTCCAAGAGTGATACTCTGCTTTGCATGTGGTCTAGCCTGCCAGAGGTGGTTTCTATAGTGGTCTTTAATTTATTTATTGACCCCTTCTTTTCACTGAGAGCCTCTTTTTGGTTCTTACTTAGGGCCTCAATTTCTCTATTGATATGCTCTTTCATTTCTGGTACTCTTTCTCTGAGGCCTTTGATCATATTGAAGATCAAAATTCAGAATTATCTTTCTGGCATTTCCTGCAGGTCAGTATTGGTGATCTCCCTTTTTGTTGAGTTGTGGGAGTTTATTGTTTCCTTGCTGTTCTTCATTCTCATGTTTTCAGAGTTTTCGGGTTTGTATGTCTGTTGTTTTGGCATCTTCTTCCTCTTTGTGTGTGAGTCCTGTGTCTATATGATATCTCTTATTATAAGGTCTATCCTGGGGGTGTATATTTGCCTCTACAAATCTGTCTCATATAACCAAACTTTTGAGTTTGTCTCCCAGAGCTTCTGTAACAAGATATAGTTCTTAGTGCAGACAAACAGGAGTCTCTGATTGGCTTCAGGCTACTGTTCTCTCCAGGTCCAAACTCTGTAGGGCCAGAGAGTATGATGTTGTGTTCAGAGCCTACAGCCTGCTGGATGGGATTTAATGCCTCACAGACACCACCACTGCTCTGTTGATTTTGGACCTGTGAAACTGCAGACCACTGACCTCTGGCCTCTGTGGCCAGTGGGCCTAAGCTCAGCCAGGCTAGAGATTGCTGTGTTCTGAGTTTGTGGCCTGGTTCACTGAACTTTGATGGCCCAGGGACACCACTGTCGATCTGCTGGTTATGATCACGTGGAACACTGTCAGTCACTGGCATGCATGCATGCCAGGCACAACTCTGCTGCCAGAGAGAGTGTTGAATTCCCAGCCTGTGGCTGTGATCACATGAACCCCTGCTGGTCCCTGGCCTCCCTGCTTTCAGGGCTCTAGCTCTTGGATTGCTCAGTTATTTAGCCCCAGGGACGCTGCTGCTGCTCTGGGTGGCTGCGATCACATGAGACCTTGTTGGCCTCTGGCCTTGGTGCTTGTAGTGCCCAAACACAGCCAGTTGTGAGTTTATAGCTCTTCAAGGCTGCAACCCAGTAGGTTATTTCACCCCACAGGCACCATGGCTCACTTTCCTGTAGTGATTGCCGGAAACCCTCCGTCTCTAGGTCCCTTCTGCCCAAATTTCCCTACTGGCTGTCTGATAATTCACGTTTCTGCTGTGTCTGGCTGTAGTCCCCACCCCCACCTCCACAGGGGTGATTTGCAAACTCACAAATCTTGTGAGTCTTTTCGTTGCCATGCAAGTCCCTGTGGCCACGCAAGGTGGTCTCCTGCTGGGACAGTTTGTTAACTCATGGTCATGACGGGTACCCCCTGGGTCCTTGTAGGCAGAGATGAGTTCAGCGGCAGCCACTGGATTTCACTGCATAATGTAAGTGGGCTGTCTGGAGAGTCAGGTCTTTGTCGAGTGTATTGAGACAAGTGTGAATGCTTTTGATGATGGTCTGTAGTAATTGGCTCCACAATATTCTGCTGCTTCTTTGCTGGAATTGGTCTCTGAGAGCCATGGTCCCAGCAGCTGCCAGCCCCGGCATGGACTGGCTGAGGTGGTGCCACCACCACTCTCTGCTCATAGGTGGGACACATGCAGCTCTTTTCAGTCCTTTGCTCTCTCTTCTGCTTCTGATTCCACCACATTTTGACTGTCATTCTGTTGAGTTTTGGCTGCTTTTCTTCCCTTGTCAAGAAGCAATCTTCCCACTGGTTGAATTCCGAGTCTCAGAGCACCTGAAACATCCTGTCTCCCTGTATTTCGCCATCTAAAAAACAAAAACAAAACTTGAATACTAGTTTTAGCTTTATTATAATATAGGGAATTTCTTAAGTAGTTGTTTAAGATGCAAACACCCTGCAAACATATTTTTCAACTCTCAAGACAGATGCAAACCACAATTTTTATTCCAAAGCTTGAAAATTTTTAAGAGGTTATTAATGTTACCTGAATTTCCAGAAGCAAATTCTATGGGATGAGTTAATTGCCCAGACAGTTCATTGAAGAAATAGAATGTCCTTCCATGACATAGGTCTCTGCCATAATCAGTGATGCCCCTTCTCTTTATTAGGGTTGGTTCCTTCATTGCATCGCAGGAGCAGGTAAAGAATCTCTTTCCTCCTTGAAATAATTCCTTCATTCTGGTTTGGTTCTGCTCTGTGTTCTGTACTCCAGAAGGACAACCAGGAACCAGGATTTATCTTTCCTGCATGACAGTGCATGCAGTGGACCCCACCAGAGGTATGCATGTTATTTTCTCCAACAGTTTCAAGTACCACTATCTGCCTTCATGACACCCCTTTCTAGTCTCTGTGTCCTCAAAAAGGAATTGCCAGAGCTTACACCTCATAAAGAATCTTCTTAATTATAGAGTGCATACAGAATTTTCCCAATAAGCAGATTACTTTATATCTTTAATACTACTAAAAAACTGTGACATGGTTGACAATTAAAAATATGTTATTTAGACTCATGGATATAAGATCTTTAGGCAACATTGCTTTCTAGAAAGTTTCCATGGACTTCTTGATAGTACATTATCACTATGACTAATAATAGCTTATGCTTATTGGAGACTTATTATATGCAATACTGTATCTTATTTAATCCTTATAGCAGTGGTATTAAGTAGATATTCTTACTATCCCTTATTTTACGGATAAAAGTAGGCTTCCAACGTGCTGCTAAGTACATCATTACCAAGACTGTAAGTACCCATTAGCAAGTCATCACATCTCCACAATGCTGAAACTGAAATAGGCCCTCCAGAGCTTCACACATGGCTGTTCTACACCCACACAGCTTTTAAATAGTGCAGCACTTTCTCCCATGGTTCCTAATACTGTGTAGATCTAATGTTCTAGGAAATGTGATCTCTCTTGAAGACTATATCTTCATCTAGTGGAATTCAGTGTTCACTTTCTGTGTGAAATATGTCACCCTAAAGAATAAACAATGTAGTCTGTGTATATACCAGCCATATAGAATGTGCTCAATATTGAATGCTGTTGATGCTTATCCATTAGCTATGATTATTACACATTATAATGCTAAAATAATGGAGCACTATTGTTAGTTTAATTCTTAACATTTCTTGTCATTTATAATGCTTTTACTACTAATAATCAATCAACCATTATTATGGGTAACTTCAGTTAGTTTGCAATAGGACTTATTTTCTTTTTCAACATGTCTATGAGATTCTCTTAACTGACAAGAAATCTCAGTCAGATTGGAAACAATTTTCTCTTTCTTTTTTAATTGGTGAGTTGTAATTATACATCATAGTGAGGTTCAGCATGATAAATACATCCATGTACGCAGTATTCATTGTGTCCCTTCTGTTCCCACCGGGCTCTCCTCCCTCCTCAAAGATAGTCTTTACATCAATGTGAGTAACTTCATGTGTGAACAAAGGGTTATTTGAATAGTTACCATCATCATATCTCCCCTTCCCCACCCCCACTTTCTTACAAGCTCCCCCTCCCCCTTTCCACTAGTGTCTCCCCTCGTGTAACTGAGATTTTATCTTCCAGTTTCTCTCTAGCTTCCACATATGAGTGAAGACATATGGTCTTTCACTTTCTGTGACTGGCTAATCTCACTAAGCATACTATTCTTGAGTTCTATCCATTTTCCTGCAAAGAAATGATTGTTATTTTTTATAGCTGAGTAGAATTCCCTTGTGTAATCTATTCATCTGTTGATAGACACCTAGGCTGGTTCCATAGTTGGCTATCATGAATTGAGCTGCTACAAACATGGAAATGAATGTGTCCCTATAGAAATCTGATTTCAGTGCCTTTGAGAAGATCCCCAAAAGTTGTATGGGTGGGTTGAAGGTGGTTCCATTCCCAGTTTGAAGGAACCGCCACACTGATCTCCATAGTACTAATTTGCAATCCCACCAACAGGGTGTAAGAGCTCCTATTTCATCACATCCTCACCAGCATTTATTGTTGTTTGACTTCTTGATGATTGCCATTCTAACTTGGATTAGATGGAATCTCAGTGTAGTTTTGTTTTGCATTTCCCTGATTGCTAATGATGTTGAACATTTTTTCATATATTTATTGGCAGTTTGTATTTCTTCTTTTGAAAGTGTCTATTCAGATCCATTGTCCATTTTTTAATTGGGTTCATTTTTTTTTTTAGTATTGAGTTTTGTTTTGTTTTGTTTTGTTTTGTTTTGTTGTACTAGGGATTGAACCCAGGGGCGTTCTACCTCTGATCTATATTCCTAGCCCTATTTTATTTTTTGCTTTGAAACAGGGTCTCACAGGGTTGCTGAGAGTCTCACTACACTAGTATTGAGTTTTTAAACTCCTCATATATTCTAGATATTAATCTTCTAATGGAAATAGAAAAAATACTCCTAAAATTCTTATGGAAAAACCAAACACCCAGAAGAGCCAAAGCAATTCTTAGCAACAAAAACCATGCTGGAGGCATCATAATACCTGACTTCAAACTATACTACAAAGCTATAGTAGTAAAAACAGCATGATATTGGCACAAAAACAGGCACATAGATCAGTGGAACAGAACAGAAGACACAGAAACAAACCCTCACATCTATAGCAACTTGATCTTCAACAAAGGAGCCAAAAATAGATGCTGGAGAAAAGAGCATTTTCAACTAAGGAAGTGGGAAAACTGGCTGACCATATGTAGAAAAATGGAACTAAACTCCAACCTCTCACCTTGCACAAGAGTTAACTCAAGATGGGTAGAGAATCTAGAAATTAGACCAGAGACTTTGCAACTGATAGAAGAGGGCATTGGACCAACTCTCCATAGGTACTAGTAGATACTTCCTCTATAAGACCCCCAAAGCCCAGGAAATAAAAACGAGAATCAATATATATATATATATAGAATAAATATATATATTTTTTAATGTATCTGATTAAAAAGCTTCTGTGCAGCAAAGGAAACTATCAAGAACCTAAAGAGAGAGCCAACTTTCTCTTTGGCCACCAATTTGTACCTCTACTCTGCTTCTGGTCTCTGTGCCATTTGAGTAGTCTCTCTGACTATAGGACCTTTTCATCAAATGCACCTTTTCCAGAAACTAGTTGTTAACCAGCTTATATTAGTATTTAAGCTTGTATTAGTATTCATTAGCAATCAGAGACTCAGAGTTTCCTTGATCTGGTTTTTGCCTCTCTTGAAAGTTCAAACCATAAAATCACAGCAAGTCAGAGCTGGAAGGAACTTTAAGGTTGATCTCCAATTCCCACATACTGTAGAGAAAATGGAAGTCCAGAGATATAAATTGATTCTTTGTGGACATACATGATTAGTAGTTCTGCCTCATAGTTTACAGCCTGTATCACTCTTTCACACAATTTCATGATTGATACTCTACAAAGAGAAATAAGATGCTGATTGAATTGAATAAATACAACGCATGGAAGCTGGCATCTTGCTACAACTGGCAGGATAAAAAGAAACCAATATAAATGTAGTCCCCACTTATTTATTGACTCACAGACATTCCACTAGGCATTTTATAGCTGTTCTCTCCCCTCTCTTCTCTTCTCTTTTCTTCTCCTTCTCCTCTTCCTCCTCCTCCTCCTCCTCCTCCTTCTCCTTCTCCTTCTTCTTCTTTTCTCTCTCTCTCTCTCTCTTTCTCTCTCTCTCTCTCTCTTTGTTGTACTGGTGATTGAACCCAGGGGCTTTCTACCTCTGAGCTATACCCCCACCCCATTTCATTGTTATTATATTATTATTATTATTATTATTATTATTATTTAATTTTGAAACAGGGTCTCACTAACTTGCTGAGGGGCCTGCTAAATTGCTGAGACTGGCCTCCAACCTGTGATCCTCCTGTCTGAGCCTCGCAAGTACTGTGATTATAGGCGTGTACTACTGCACCCAGCTAGCTGTTACCTCTTTTGATACCTACAGTAACTCCACAAAGTTTTACCTATGAGATACTAAAGCTGTAAGAACTCTGCTAACTTGGCTGATGTCTCAGAATTAGTGAATGGCCTGTGTAGATTCTGAACCCAGGATTTTTACTCCGAGCTGGGTTCTTTTCAGTATAATATGCTGCTTCGCATTTGGGAAAAGGGGGGTTACTTGTTATTTTAATATAGACTGATATGTTGGAAGAGACTATGAAGACCAGGAAGTTCGTCTCTCCTTATCAGCTCCTTGGAGAGACTGAAGAGTGAAAGAAGTCTGTGTGCAGGCTGTTTGCTCTGCACTATGAACCTTCAGTACCTTCCATTGTAGCTGTTCGATATTTTAGGCCTATTGATCAGGTGATTTTTCTGAGTAGGTACTTTTATTTTATGAGTTGTTTCAGTGTCCGGCTGAAACTCATTTTAGCAAAATACATGCCTCTTCCCTGCCAAAGAATGCGTAATGTAACATGACTCATCAGAAAAGGAACATGACACATCAGAAATAAATGCTCATGACTAGTGATTTAGGGAGCTAAGAAAGGCAAGAACATTGTATTATTCATGTCTAGATAATATTCATGGATAATTCAGTATGCCAAAACCCCTAGAGATGAGGCTTCTAAGGCAAATATTCTTTTTCTGTGGACTTTGCTAAATCAAACCAGATGTACTGCAAGATACATTTTTATCAAAAGCTTTACTTTATAAATAGGCCCACCAGCCAGAATCATTTTCAGGCCTTAATGCAGAACTCTGAGTGAATCCTCTACCTTGTCTTGGACACTAGAAGACACAATGTGTTTCAGTTTTCCATCAAATTTCTCACTCTGAACCAACATATTTTTTAATAAGTTCTCACCCTTAAACCAACGGTCAAAAGACATTGGTAGAAAGTAGAGAGGAACCGGCCGGGCGTGGTGGCACACGCTTGTAATCCCAGTACTTTGGGAGGCAGAGACCGGAGGATCCGGGTTTGCAGCCGGCCTCAGCTCTCTCTCTCTCTGTCTTTCCCTGTCTCTCTCTCTCTCTCTCTCTCTGTTTAGTGAGGCCCTCTGCAACTTTGTGAGACCCGGTTTCAAAATAAAGTATAAAAAATAGGGCTGGGGGTGTAGCACGGAGGTAGAACGCCCCTGCGTTCAAT
>PVJS01002287.1:0-86031 GCA_004027185.1 Glis glis | reverse complement strand
CCCGCACTCACAGAGCCGGGTGGTCCATTTAAAGGGCCTGGCAGTAAATGGCTTCCCATGCACTCCTGCTTGTGTGGGATGTGTATCTTTTAAGGACAATGACATTGTGGGGAAGGCTCTGTGTGGGCACTTGTGGGAGACAGCGGAGTGCAGCCTCCACAGAGGTGCCCGGATCTAGATGAACAGTCTGAGTGTGGCACTGGCGTGGGGGGGGCAGGGGGGCAGGGGCTCAGCAGTGGTCTATTTTGTCACGTGGCTGGACGGCTGAAATTTACCTGGCACTTCATAACATGCTAACATACCCTGGGTATGATTCCATTTCCTGTGACACCAGCTTCCTCCGAGCCTCCTGCTCCAACGACTCTGAGCTGTTGCCCATGCTGCGGGCATCTGCTTCTCTGTCCACATGTCCCAAGGTGTGTCCCCACCCTCCCTCCTGCTCGTCCTCAGTGACTGGTGGAGAGCACCTGGCAGCCTGAGGGCCAGGGTCCCCAGGGGGCTGGAGTGGACTGGTGATTGCCCCTGCCGAGCTCGACGCTTCCTCTTGGGGCCCTGCCCTCATCTGCAGTCTGTTATATGCGCCTCCATAGGACTCCCCCATGCCATCTCTACTGGTCCCATGGGGCAGGGGGTCGAATGGGGGCTTCTGTACAATTCTCAGCTGGGAAAGCCTTCTTGGACCCAGCAGAGGCAGCTGTCAGCTGTCCCCAGGGGGTAAAAGCTGGGTTGTCCCAAGTGGGGTGCTCAGAGCAGAACCCTGTGTGACAGGTTCCAGGCAGAGTGAGCCGCCTTAGACCCAGGGAGGGCCAGGGCGCCATGCCCTGTCCTGCCTTGCCTGGGTGTAGTGCATGCGGCTTGTCTGCAGGATGAGCCGGGCCTGGGGCTGCACCCAGGCCTCCTCAGCAGGATCAGGACCTGCTCCTGGAGAGCCAGACGCAGCCACACAGCCCGACTCGGGCTCTGACCCGGCAGCCTGGGCACCGCCAGGGTGGGCTCCTGTGTCCCAGCAGGACGTCCTGTTCAGTTTCACCAGAAGCCTCAGGAGCCAACCTCAGATGCCAGCAGGGGGCCGACCTAGGTGGGGGAGCAGCCCCTCACTCCTATTGTCCCACCACATGCCCTGGACGGACGGATCCCCCACCGAGAAGAAGGCTAGAGCCTTGTCTTGTTCTCTCAGAAAGAGGAAAACGAAACATCTGGAGCCCTGGGGTGGCGGCAGGAAGTGGCACGTCATCCCTGTCCCGGCTCTTTGTGGACGGCTGGTCTCGGTGGGAGCTTCCGGCCTCCTGGGGGCCGGTGCACAACGACGTTGGTGGCCAGGGGCCATGCTCCTCGGGGATGGGGCAGGTGGTGGCCAGGGAGAGCTGGCCTCCCATGGGTGGGCTCTGTGGCCTATGCAGCCTGTCTTGGTCACACTGAGAGCCCTCTCTACACATCCCCAGTGGGCTGTGCGTGGTCAGGAGCAGTCAGGGCCTTGCAGCTTTGAACCATCATGCCACTCTTCCTGGGGCTTTTGCTGAGCTGCTCGGTGGCAAAAGACGACACTGGCTGACGTGGTGGTCAGGCCTCTCTGTTGTCAGGGCGGTGGGTTTGGGCAGGGCAGGTGGCCTCCTGAGGTTCTAGGTGTGCCGGCTGTTGACTGCTGTCCCTCGTCCTTGCAGGTCACAGTCACCACCATTGGCTACGGGGACAAGGTGCCCCAGACATGGGTCGGGAAGACCATCGCCTCCTGCTTCTCCGTCTTCGCCATATCCTTCTTCGCACTGCCGGCGGTAGGTGCCCTTCAGGGACTATCTGTGCCAGCCGGCTGGGCCCTGGGGTGGCAGCAGGGGCCTCTCTGTGAGCAGACCCACTTGGGAG
Source organism: Glis glis (assembly GCA_004027185.1). Classification (NCBI taxonomy): domain Eukaryota; kingdom Metazoa; phylum Chordata; class Mammalia; order Rodentia; family Gliridae; genus Glis; species Glis glis. The sequence goes on along the minus strand of PVJS01002287.1, from coordinate 84,171 downwards.
GCTTGTTCAGAGCCAAGCGGGCATGTGTCTTCCTGAAGGCACCACCAGAGGTGCCCACCACGGGGCCTGGAAACGGTGGGGTGCAAATGAGGGGGGCCCCAGCACAGCTAGCACAACCCTGCAGAGGTGGAACCCATGTTTCTGGCAAGAGAGCACACGGTCCTGCACTGCAGCCAGGAGGGCCTTATCTCATGTCCTTTCCAGAAATCATGGGCAAAGGGTAGAAACGTGCTAGTTCACTGTGTGAGTATAGGTGTACACGTGTGTGCTGTGTGGGTGTGTGTGCACTATGTGTGTATGGGTGGTAAATGTTGTATGTATAGGATGTACATACATGTATACGTATCACTGTGGCTATGTATTTCATGCATATTCTATGTATAGAGTATTATACAAGTTCTGCATTTGCCTGCATCGATGCACACGCACTGTATGCACATAGCTTGTAAATACTTTTCTGCTCTGTGTGCATGTATCGTGTGTACACTGTATATATAACGTGGGTGCATGTGTTTGCACGGGGTGTGTGTGTCTTACGTGTAACTGTATGTGTGTGGGCATGTGTGTGTGTCTCATGTGTGCATGTACAGTGTCTGTCGCCCCAGTCCTCGTCCTGTGGCCGGCCCGGCCAGTGCAGGCTGGTGAGCCTCACCTCTGTTCCCCGCAGGGCATCCTCGGCTCTGGCTTTGCCCTCAAAGTGCAGCAGAAACAGAGACAGAAGCACTTCAACCGGCAGATCCCAGCCGCGGCGTCGCTCATTCAGGTGAGCTGCCACTGCCACCGTGCTCGGCCTCGTTGTCCCCGTGTCTGGCCCTTGCACCTCTCTGGGATTGGGAACTGCTCTCAGCCCTGGGTGGGCCTGGCCTGTGAGGCGCAAGGTCCTTTGCTGTGGCCTCCCACAGCTCAGGAGCGCCCCTGGGGAGGTGTCTGCTTTTAGGGCAACAGGATAGGCATGGGAGTGCAGGTTCCGTCTCCTTCCATGGAGGCTCCATTGAGGGCCACACCTGCAGGCCACAGGCCAGGGACCAGGTGTGACCCGGCACCCCTTGGGCTGGCACACCCTGGTGAGTGGCCATGAGGACCAGTCCTGAGATGGCATGGGGCATCCTGTGGAGTCATGAGGTGAGGCATGGAAGGCACAGCCCAAGAGCGACAGGGGAAGAAAGGTTCTAGAAGCGGCGGAGAGATGCTAGGCTCTGCTACATTTAGCCTAGGCCCTCTAAACGGCACCAGAGAACTAGTTGCCCCTTTAGTGCAAGCGAAGACTTGGGTATAGGAACCATCGAGAATTGTCCCGGTGTGTCTTCCTGCTAGCAGGGATGGGGAGGGGCCAGGCTGGCTGGGCTAGTGTCTGGCAGTGAACATGACTACCCAGAGTGGTGGATGTAGTGTGTGGTGTGGGCCCCTGGTCACCCTGCACTCAGTACCCCCCAGGGAAGGTCTGAGGGCCCAGGCTCACGTCACTGTCCTGCGCTCTCTGCCCGAGGCAGGGCCCCAGGTGAGAGGTGGGCAGCTGCTGGGGCCCCAGCTTTAGTGGCGCCCAGGCTCCAGCACAGCCCGGGTCTCTGAAGCCCTTCCAGAACCAATCATCTGGGGCCAGGGCCGTATGCCTGAACGGGAAGGAAATAGCAGCAGCCATAAAGCCGAGGGGCCGTGGCTGTGTGCTCCCCGCTCAGGCCTGGCTTTATGGCCCTATGGTTTCTCCTTTCGGGGAGACCATAAATCAGGCCCATAAAACCCGCTTGGGCCCACCATGGGCAGAGCGCCCGCAGCAGGGGAGCACATTTGACTCCTCTGCAGAGTGCTGAGGCCACGCCCCCGGAACCACACGTCCTGTGAACAAGGGACCCCTCAGAAGCCACACTGGTTGTGAGCAGACGCAATGGGGCCGGAGGCGGCAGACAAGCAGTGTGGGGTGCGCAGAGAGGAGACGTACAGTGGGACGTGGTGTGTGCGTGCGACGTGTGGGCCTTGGAAGGGTCTTCCCCTGACTCCTGGGTTGCCGGGTGGGGGTGAGGGTGGCAAGTGCTTCTGGCCGGCTGCCATGTGTGCATGAGGCTCCCATCACGGTGGCATTGCTGTCACCAGGAGCCCCACAGGGCAGGCAGTGACAGAGCCATCAGCACATGTCCTCATCAGAGGCTACCGAACCTGCTTCTGCTCCAGCCCTGCCCACCTGGACTGCTCACAGCCTCCCTCTGGTCCCCAACAATGTGCCCTTTCGTCCCTTCCTCCTGGTCACCCCCACACACACACACGCACACACACATACGCAGTGGCTGCTACGGAGGTCCCTCTAGAATATAAGCCAAGCACTTCACCCCCAGGCACTGGACGCTCCCCACAGCTGCAGAACTGTGCTTGAGGGCCCCAGGAGGCCTCCTGCTTCCGAGGCTCTGTGTCACCGACCTCCAGCCCCAGGGGCGCAGTTCCTCCACACCTCGGCCAGTGCCCACACAGGTCCCAGGTGACCCCTCTTCTACAACCCTTGCCCGCTGTGGACCCTAGCTGTCCAGTTCTGTCCTGTGTCTGGCACTCACCACGCATGCCCAGTCTGGGTATCTCTATGCCGGGCTCAGGGCTGGTCTGCAGGAGGGTGGGTGGAGGTGGTTACAGCCGGGTTAGGACGCCCAGGCAAAGGCCTGGAGTCAGAGCTCTGAGAGATAGTGGTATGGGAGGCAGTGGGCGGCCCTACCTGGGAGGAAAGAGACGGGCTGTGAGGCCAGAGGGCCTGGACCGTGAGGGTGAGGGAGGAGGGGATGCAGCTTTCAGAGGAAGCCCCACTGGGCGGCTCCACAGGCCACAGCCTCTTCCATCTGCCTGATCTCAGACTGCATGGAGGTGCTACGCTGCTGAGAACCCCGACTCCTCTACTTGGAAGATCTATGTCCGGAAGCCCACCCGGAGCCATGTGCTGCTGTCCCCCAGCCCCAAGCCTAAGAAGTCTGTCATGGTAACCAGCCCCACCTGCCCCTGGGGTGGAGGCTACCCTTTAGCAGGTGGGGAGGTTGGGGGCCACAGCTTGTGGCTGGGTGTCATGGGGCATTTGACCCTGGTGTTTTAGCTCAGTATCGTCCAGGCTGGGGTGTCAGCACCATTCTGGGACCTGGGGGTGTGCACCCCATGCTGCATGTCTGCCATCCTAATGTCCCCAGCCTTGAGGCCATGCAGGACTAGCCACTCCAGGGCCAGGAGTACAAGAGATACAGAGGGTGTGCCCCAGGAGCAGGGTGGGCTGGATTCTGGCCAGTTACTGGAAAGAAGGCTCTTGAGAGGGCCTTGGTGTTGGGCTTTCCATGCCCATCCTGGTGGGCAGCAGGAGAGAGAGGTGGTGCCCTGGCTCAGGGAAGAGGGCCTCAAGGGCACAGAGCAGGGAGTTCTGGCAGACCTGGCCAGAGTAGTGAGGGAGGCTCTGGGCTTGAACCCTAGCTGGCCCGTGATCACGCTTCTCCTTGAAAAGACCAGGCCGTTCTGACCACCACTGGAACCTTCCCACCTGCCATACCCTCTGCCAGAACGTTCTCCTGTCTTCCACACACACGCCCTCACTTCCTCCACATGACCTCACAGAAGCCTGACTCCCCGCTGCCCCCTCACGCACTCTGCCACCATGGGCCTCGGGCAGCCTGCTGCCTGTATCTGATTATTGGTTTCCCATCCTCTGCCTCAACTAGACTGAATGCATGGCACCACAACTGGGCCTGCATCCTACGAGACCCCTGGCGGTACCAGCACAGCACCAAGCACACCAAAGCCCACCCCATCGCTCTCTGAGGGCACAAGAGCTCCACCCCTGAGCCCTAGTTCCCTGGAAGGGCACACACCATGGGGCCAGCCTTGGGGCTGCTATGGGGTCTCTTGGGTCAATGGAGGGCCTGGTAGATGGTGCCCAGGGGCTGCCAACTTACTGCATGGTTTTGTAGGTAAAGAAAAAGAAGTTCAAACTAGACAAGGATAATGGGGTGAGTCCTGGAGAGAAGACGCTCACAGTCCCCCACATCACGTGCGACCCCCCGGAGGAGCGGACGCTGGCCCATTTCTCTGTTGACGGCTACGACAGTTCTGGTGAGAACCCTCTCAAGGTGCAGTGGTGTGGGCAGGGCCTGGCTGCTCAGCTCCAACCTGTAGGCCACAGTCCGCCTTGGCCTGGGGCACTTCCCTGCCGCCCCCACCATCGCCTGGTCTGTAGGCCACGGTCAGCCTTGGCCTGGGCACTTCCCTGCAGCCCCCGCCATCGCCTGGCCTGTAGGCCACGGTCAGCCTTGGCCTGGGCACTTCCCCGCCGCCCCCGCCATCGCCTGGCACTTTTTCACTTGCCTTTCTGGGGAGCCCTAGCATGAGAATGAGAAATCTTCTTGGGCTGGGGTCTCTGCTCATGGAGGTTGCATAGTCAGGATGTTGAACCTAGAAACTTCCGGAAACTTTCTAGCCACTTTCTAGAGTCTTTCCCGAGTTGGGGGCTTTCCACTCATTCAGTTGAGAGGAAACCAGGCTGCGGATGGGTGGTCAGCTCTACCTGGCACCACTGAGGGAAGGCAGCATTCTCTGTTCCGTTCGCCTGACTTCTTTCTAGCAGTGTCTGAGTTCTGTGCTTGGAACATGACAGGTCGTCTCTCAGAACTCTGCCCGCTGACATGAAGGTCCAGAGGTGAGGGCACAGGGGACGGGGTTTCTGCAGGTCGTAGAGGAATGGGGCCCAGGGCTCTGATGATACAGACACTTCTCGTGCAGCCCTAGGGCCCTGAGTCTGTACTGAAGGCGTAACAACATTTGTTTCCTACTGGTGATAAAACTGGGGACCTGCCTGGGGTTCCCACGTCCCAGCTCCTGGTGAGAGTTTGACCCTTCTTAAGCCAACATGGAAGCTCTTAAATAGGCCTGGAGAGAAGGAAGCTCAGAGAGGTCAAGCAGGTGGGCGCTGTGCTGGGCTGTGTGTGGATTCTGCGCTGTTGTATATGAGATGAGTCCTGGAAGTTGTCTTACCGACTGGAAGGGCAGACTGTACATACTGAATGCTGGTGCCACTGTCACCAGTGGAGAGGTCCTGGCAAACAGATATAAAGACCCCACCCCAGGGCTTGGTGCCCTGGGATGGAGGCCACCTACTTGTTCTGAGAACACTTGACTCTCAGAGCCCCGGGAAGGACGAGCTGTGTGGGCATTGCCCTCAGAAGTCTGGGGAACACTCCCCAAGGGCATGCGTGTTTAGAAGCCCATCTCCCAGGCCACCTGCTGGTGTCCAGGTGGACAGCAAGCATTCCAAGGCCATGCAGTGGCTCCTGTTGGCCGTGTCTCTGGTCCACCGAGGTCCTACCCCTCCCTCCCTCCACTATGCAAGGGCATGCCCTTCCAAGGTGACTGTCCCCCCTGGAGGGACCGCTCCTGCTCTCCCTCAGCGCCGTCTTCCAGGCCCCACAGGAAGGCTCAGTGGTTGGATACTACTGCTCCAGACTCTGGGCTGCTGGAAGCCAGGCCTGCCTCAGTCATGCCATGTGGCCAAGGCCTCGGGCCTGGCAGAAAGAAAGCAGTCCACCTGCCCTCCCCTCCTAGGTGGGAGGGCAGCACTGGGGTACAACAGCTGTCCCCTGCCTCGACACTCTGTCACTCTGCTCTTTTTTTCATTTCTCCCCTCTCAGATTTTTCCCTAGTGCCTGGGTCCCTCCAGAATGTTCTGGGGCTGACTAGAATGTTTTGGGACCCACCAGAACATTCCAGCTTGTTGGCAGTTGTGAGGACAATGTAACCATCTCAAGCATGGCAGAGGTGACAGACTGCATTGTCCCTGATCTGTGTTCACGGGTGCCGAGTCCCTGGCCCACCACGCTCCAGCTTGCTCGAGGGCAGCTGGCCTGCATCCCGCATCTGGCCACTCTTCCCACCACTGAGTCTTGGCAGAACAGTGGGAAGTGTTCCAGAAAGGGGCTCTGGCTGTTCCCTGCTCCGTGAGGATGTCCTGGGCATCCTATTTGGCAAGACTGTGCCGGGGCACCCAGTCCACTGGGCGCAAGGCGCCCTGTGGCCCTGTCAGATGGCACTGGGATTTGGCTCAGGCCTGGCTACATCTCAGCAAGCCCCTGGGACATGCTCTCCGCCTGCCCACTGGAGCGGGCACAAAGGGCAATTGTGCCAACAAATGCCCAGTGCCCCTGCAGCTCCGGCTTCAGGGGTAGGAGCATTGTCTCGATGCAAATGGGCGCTTTGGACGAATGCTAATGGGCAGGTTGGGCGTGCGCAGAGCGGCTGGGGATGCAGCCTGCGTGCCCGCCCGGGAGAAGCATCACTTGATGTCTGCTGAATGCGGGGCAGCCGAGTCGATGGCGCCCATTCAGCCGGTTTGGTGTTATGAAGTCGTCAGTGATGTCCGCGGCATGTTAATGAGGTACGAGTGCAGAGAAAGGCAGGCGCCTTTTGTGGAGTGCTCCACACCATTTTCTCTTTCCTGCTAACGTGATAAGTCGACCTAGCCCAGAGCCGCTGGATTTCGGAGCCTAAGCTGTTAGCCGGGCCCCCAGAGAGCCGAGTGCCCCCCTCCGTGGGTTACTCGATACGCCTGAGTCCTTCTCACCCGGGAGGCTCTCGAAAAGCCCTGGCGTGGGGAGATGGGGGTGCTAATCCCAGGGCAGATGCCATCACTGGGAAAGCCCCACAGCCCCTGCTCCCACGAGGCGGGGCCCGGGCAGCGTGCTGACTTCCCCTGGCAAGCCAAACCCAGGACTCTGGCCTGCCTGGCGGGCGCTTTCTGGGTGTGAGAACTGGGCAGGTTAGGCAGAAGCATCTTGATCCTGGCATAGAGCGCCCTCCTGCACACGCATCGTTCAGCTCATGCTAGGGGTGCTGCTCGTGTCGTCCTCAGAGGAAGTGGGCCCCACTTACAGATGGAGAAACAGGGGCTCAGGACCACAGGGGAACTCCAGTATGTCTCAAGGACACACTGCTGGGGTCACCCGAGAGGCACATGCGGACCCTGGGTTCAGGCAAGGGAAGGCACTTCTGCACAGGGGCATCCGGACCCAGACTAATGTACAGCAAAAATGACGTGTGTGTCGCTTGCAGAGAAACCCCACAGAAAGGAGAAACCAGCCCCTCCATCATGGCGGCCACCACACTGATCTGCCCCGTGGGTTTCTGCCCTGGGCTGTCTCCTCAACTCCCATCTGCTCCGTCCAGTCTGTTCTGCTTCTGCCTAGTCAGTAAACCATCGACCAGTGTGTCCATGTCAGGTGAAGTCCAGGCAAGTAATGGCCCTCTTCCCAGCATCCTCTAGGAACTCCCTGCTTCTCCAGGCCTCTCCAGAACTAGGCCTCACCTCATCTTAAGCTTTGCCGCCCTCAGCACTCTCTGTCCTCATCCACAGTTGGGCTTGCCGGTCTCATCAAGGTGAAAAGACATCCATTGTGCTGACTAGAAGAGTGGTACACGTTCATTACAGAGCAAAGGGAAAACGCTGATAATGAAGCAAGAGCAATTACCAGAGACAGCGCTGTTAGGTTTTAGACAAATGTCTCTTTTAGCACTGATGAATATCACACGGCTACATGTGGATGACTCGTGTGTGTGTGTGTGTGTGTGTGTGTGTGTTTTACTGGAGATTGAACCCAGGGGTGTTCTGCCTCTGAGCTACACCCCAGTCCTATGTTATCTTTTATTTTGAAACAGAGTCTTGCTAAGTTGCTAAGGGCCTCACTAAGTAGCTGAGGCTGGCCACGAAACTGTGATCCTCCTGTCTCAACTTCCCAAGTACTGGGATGACAGGCGTGCGCCACCACACCCAGCTATGACTCATTTTAATCCTGCTTTTTATCACTTATTGTGATATGAACATTAATGCATACCATTTGAAATTCTTTTAAAAGTGACTTTTTTGTTTCTAGGCAAATGTTTATGCCAATAATAATGTGTTTTGGATGGGCTGCATAGAATCTATAGACCAATTTGGGAATATTTAGAAAAATAATAACAATAATAATAACACTCCACATCAGATCCATGGTATATACTTAGAGCACTTAGAAAAAATAGTAACTCTGTAGAAAGAAATCCTTAGAGTTGGAGATTTTAATATGCTCATCTCAAAAGCCAATAGGAGCTGGGCGTGGTGGCGCACACTTGTAATACCAGTACTTGGAAGGCTGAGACAGGAGGATCCCAAGTTTGAGGACAGCCTCAGCAAGTAGTGAGACTCTCAGCAATCTAGCGAGACCCTGTTTCAAAAAAAAAAAAAATAACAAAGGGCTGTGGATGTAACTCTGAGGTAGAATGCCCCTGGGTTCAATTCCCAGTGCGCCCCCCCACACACACACACAAAGTCGATAGAGCAATTAGACAGAAAACCAACAGATATATAAAGCAATACTTTCGATCAAGTTGACCTAATTAACACTTATACACCCCTCCTGCCAACAACAAAATAATATGGTTGTCAAATGTGCAAAGAACCTTTGCCAAGAGACCATATTCTAAACCATAAACCAAATCTTAGTAAACTTAAAATTATAGGTAAGGCTTCAAACCCCAATACAATTAAAATAAAAATCACTAAAAAGATCTGGCAAATTCTAACTATTTGGGAAGTAAGAAACATGCTTCTAAATAACATAGGCTCAGAAGAACACTGGGAAATATTTTGCATTGAATGAAAATGAAAACACAATGTATCAAAATCTATAGGATGCTGTTAAATATACAGCATCAGACATGCACTTTAGAGAAGGCCTCAGCTTCTACCTTCAGAAACTTGAGAGAGAATAGCAAACTAAACCTAAAATAAGCAGTGTTAACTAAAGATCAGGAAAAACAAATGAAATACTTAAACCCAACAAAACCAATTTATCGATAAAATCGACAAATCTCTATCCAAAAATATCACAAAAAGAAGACACAAATTATCAACGTCAGAAATGGGACATGTGGCATCAGAACAAATTATATGGATATTAAAATGATAACAGGGTAATATTCTGTACAACCCTTTGCTACTGAATTTGACAACTTAAATGAAATGGGCAAACTTCTTGGAAGACATAAACCACATTACTCAAGAAATACATAACCTAAATGTCTATATCTACCAATAAAATCAAAGTTGTAATTAAAAACATCACCCCAAAGTGTACTCCGGGGCCATATGGCATCCCTGGTGATTCCTGCCATATGTTTTAAGAAAAAATAAGATCAATCCAGAAAACATTTTCTAAAAAACTGTAGAAGGGAGTCTTTCCAAGCTCTGAGACGAGCATTGCCCTGATATGAAAACCAGCCAAAGATGTTACCAGAAAACTATAAATATCCCTCATGAACACAGATATAACCGGTCTAAGCAAAACAAAAGGACCAACTAGGGTTCAGGAACATAAGCTTAGTTTGACTTTTTTTTTTAAAAAAAAGTGTAATAAACCATATTAACAAATGACAACAGAAAGCTGTATTATCATCTCAATAGATGCAGAAAAAGCATTTGGAAAAAATTCAGCAGCCGTTCATTATAAAATCTCTTATTGAGCAGGAAACAGAAAGAAGCTTCCTCAACCTGATACAGGTTATGACAGAAACCTATAGTTAACAAGCTTTTTGAAAAAACACTGTTTCCCACTAAGATCAGGAGCAGACTAGTTAACATTAACTGGAGATTCTTGTCAGTAGGATAAGGCAAGAAAATTTTGCAGATTACATGGTTGTCTGTGCAGAAAATGTGATGTATAAAAAAGATGAGCACTAGAACTAATATGTGAATTTAGCAAGGCGGAAGATACGAGATTAAACTGTAAAAATCAATTCATTTTCTAAATTGTAATAGCAAATAACCTAGAATTAAAATTTTTTAAATACCACTTACAGTAGCATTAAAATATGAAATATTTAGAGATTAATCTGACAAAATATATATGAAAGAGCTATACTCTGGAACCTAAACAATGTTGCTTAGGGAAATTAATGAGTGCCTAAATAAATGGAGAGACATAGGATGTTTCCAAGTCTTCGAAGACTCAATCTTGATCTCTATGCCCAATGTAAGATCAGTCAAAATCCAAGAATGCAAATGATACAGGCTACATCACTGACAAACTGACAGTGAAGATGGAGGACTGAAACTAGCAGCTGGTGATATTAGCAGAGCAGCAGGTACATCAACGGAGCAGAGCAGAGAGCCCAACATGTTCATAGATAGCTGCTTTTTTATTCCAGGAGTAGAGGCAATTTGGTAGAGAAAGGACAGTCTTTTAAACAAACGATCGTAGATCAACTGGATATCCCCACATGCCAAAACATGTACTTTGATCCACATTCTATACAATAACTTGTCATACAATTAAATTCATAAAACTTTTAACAGAAAACATAGGATAATTAAGGATTTCTGATAAGACATCAAAAAGTAGAAGCCATATTAGGAACAAACTGTTCTTAAACACTCATCAATTACATTCTTTTTTTTGTGTGTGGTACTGGGGTTTGAACCCAGGGGCATTCTACCTCCAAGATACACCCCCAGCCCTATTTTTTATTCTTTATTTTGAAACAGGGTCTCACTAAGTAGCTGAGGCTGGCCGCAAACCCGGATCCTCCGGTCTCATTCTCCAAGTACTGGGATTACAAGCGTGCACCACCACACCCGGCTAAAACATTTCTTTTAAAGACACTATCAAGAGAATGAAAAGACTAAACAGAGATTAAAAGAAAATATTTTTAGCCATACATCTGATACATCTAAGAATATGAGGGCCACTAGAAGGTGAATAATAAGACAAATGCCATCACAAACATGGACAAGTGATTTAAACAGACACTTCAATAAATAAGTATAGGGGGAAGCACATTAAAAAGATGCTCAATATCATTAGTTATTAGAGAAGTGCAAGCTAAAACCAGTGAGATACAACTACATAATTATTATATTGCCTAGAATTAAGGAGACTGATGATACCAAGTGCTGACAAGTTAGAACTCACGCTCACGGTGGAAGTGCGGAAGCCAGAGCAGTGCTGCTGCAGTGGCCAACAGTTCAGCAGTTTCTTAGCATGGTGAGTTTGGACCTACCAAACTACCTAGCCATTCTATTAATAGGCATTTATTTAACCAGGAAAAACAAGGGCCTATGCATGTATTAGCACTCGTAGATGGTGTGAAAACTGCGAACAACTCACATAGCCTCAACATTTGAATAGATTCTTTTCAAAGAGGTGGTCCATCCCTACCGTGGACTATTACTCTAACGTACAAAGGAATGAACTATTGATACACCTACAGCATGGCTGAATCACAAAATACTAGTGAAGCCAGACAGAAAGGAGTACTACTGGCTTCTTCCATTGATACAAAACACCGAGAAATGAAGGCTAATCCAGAGTGTCAAAAAGGTGAATGATTACCTAGGGTAGGGTAGTGGTGGGACGGGAAGTCCAAAAGGGCAAAAGGAGACTTTTGGGGGCAATTGATATGCTCATTATCTTAATTGTGGCAGTGATCTCACCGTATGTTAAAAGTTGCCAAATCATGCAATTTAACATGAGTAGTTTACTATGTGTGGATTTAATCTCAATAATGCTGTTAAAAGAACATTAAAACAAAAAATATACTTCACATAGCATAAAATGCCAACAAACACTGTTAAATGATCACATGGGGAAATACTTGCTATTGGTAGAAACAGGACTAATTTCATCTCTGTATAAAAGCTCTTGTAAATCAAGACGATGAAGGGACATAGAAACCATTCCTAGAAAACGCCATTGATTCTTCAGGATGAAAAGATGCTGGACAACCTCTGTCATGACATGAGCCATGCAAATTAAAACAGTGACTTCTTTTTTTTTTTTACTTATCTGATGATTACATATAAAACTTTGATAAAACTCTATGGATGAGTGTACAAGGGAACTCCCAGTCTTCGTCACTGATGGAGGAGTGAATAGGCACAACTTCAACTGACAGCAGTAAGGCAATTTCAATCAAAAGTAAAGATGTGTATGACTTTCGACCCGGAACTGTATTCTACACATAAGCGTTTGCAAAATGGTCCATTATCAGGATGTTGATATTTACACAAGTGTTAAATGGCAAAACATTGCAAACCACTGCCACGTCCGCCGGTGAAGGTCTGCTTAAGCAAGTGTTGTGTATATCCATTAACCAGCCATTAATACCATGAAGCCGCCTTCTCAGCACTATGAAGGACATTCTTCATATCTGATCCTAGAAACAACAGCATCTCCAGGTCAGTAGAGTACGAAATCTATCATCATGTGGGTGTAAATAAAGTGCTTTACAAATTGGAGATCTAGCTACCTTGTTCTGAAGCAGTTTGAACAATGTTGGAATTATCCGCTCCTTAAAGGTTTAATAGAACTAAGTTGTAAAACCATCTGGGCCTGTCAGGCAGCATGGTGTATGCTCATAATCTCAGCAACTCCGGAGGCTCAGGCAGGACTGCAAGACCAAGGACAGGCTGGTCAACTTAGAACCCATCTCAAAATAAACAGTTAAAAAAGGGCAGGCAATATAGCTCAGCAGTAAAGCACCCCTAGGTTCAATCCCCAGTAGTGTGTGTGTGTGTGTGTGTGTGTGTGTGTGTGTGTGTGTGTGTGTATGGGGGGTGGGGGGAATCTGGGCCAGTTATAAGAGAACTTTCATTTCTTTTTAATCTGTTGTATGGCAATTTGTTCTAAATTACTATGCTGCATATTTCAGGGTAATTTATTCATTGCTATTTAATTTCCCCAAGGGTTTCAACTATCTTGCCTTGGTAGCAATTTTTTTCCTTTAGTAATATTACGTTCTTCTCTACCATCTCTCTTTTCTTGCCTGAGCTTTTTAGTCTTGCTTATTTTTTCTTATCGAGCCCATGGGAGCTAGTCTATTTATTATATTTATTATCTCACTGAGAAAACTCCTTTTGTGCTATTTTTGTTTTCTATTTAATCGATTTGAGCTTTTGTATCTACTAATTCCCTCTTCCTGGTTATCTTTACTTTGTTTTTTGAGTTAATTAAAAATAATACTCAATACATTTATCCAAAGTCTTTCCACAAAAAGGCATTTTAAAGGTTATAAATTTTCCTCTGGTTGCAGCTTTAACTGTGACATGTACTCATTTCTTAGTATGAAATATGTCCCATTAAATAGTTTTGATAGTTTGTTTTTAATCTAGAGTTCTTTTAAGAAATGTTTTCTTAATTTTTGAGCAGTAAATTTTTATAACTGTTATTTATTTCTAATTTATTGGTTTAGAATAAAAGGACATACACTGTGCAAGTTCCACTTTTTAAAAAACGAAGATTTCCTTTGTGTCCAAGTACTACTTCTGTAATATGGAATATACAATGTCCCACAGACCTAAGTTAAGAAGATACCTTCTCTATTGGTAGGCCACACGGTTTTATTTGTATATACAAACAGATAAGATGTATGTAGAGATGGACTGTATATACATCCATACATATACTTACTCATTGTATTATTCACATTTGTTCCTGTCTGTGTTTTTTTCCAATCTAACACATCTGCCAATTCTGAAAGAGGAAAATTAAATCCTTCTTTCACAATTACGTTTCTAAAAGTTGAGGAATAAATTCAAGGATTGTTCACAGGATAGCATATAGGCAAGCCTCTTGGGGCCACTGCCCAGCTCTGCCATTTACTCCTATAGGAACCTGGTCAAGCCTGACTTCTCTGTGCCTCACTTCCACAGCTGTGAAGTTAGATTCAAACTGTGCCCACCCCTAAGACTGCTGTGCTGACCAAATGAGTTAGAGCATGTAAGTCCCGCCCTGTATGCAGCAAGCCCTGTGGCCAGCAAGCTTGACCCAAGGCCCATCAACACCAGACCTGCTCTCTGCCCTGCCAAACATCTCTGTACTTTTAAGTTACTGCACCTTAATTCTCATGGCGCAACTCAAGGGGCTGCTCTTTTTTTTTTTTTTCCGGTACTGGGGGTTGAACGCAGGGGCGTTCTACCTCCGTGCTACACCCCCGGCCCTATTTTTTTATACTTTATTTTGAAACTGGGTCTCACGAAGTTGCGGAGGGCCTCACTGAGGATAGAGAGAGAGAAAGAGAGAGAGAGAGAGAGAGAGAGAGAGAGCGAGAGCGAGAGACAGGGAGAGAAAGAGCGCGAGAGAGCTGAGGCTGGCCGCGAACCCGGATCCTCCGGTCTCCGCCTCCCAAAGTACTGGGATTACAAGCGTGCACCACCACGCCCGGCTTAAGGGGCTGCTCTTTTAAGCACTCTTAAAATTTTATTACTTTCTAATATTTACACTTCTAAATTTACAGATAGGTAGAGTGTATATATTTTAGTAGTCATTTTTCTTTTGTTATGTTTACTTGGCTCCCCTCCCATTACCTATGTTGATAAACTAGGATTCATTCTCTCATGTTTCCTAGTGCTCATACAATATACAATGAAATAAAATATACACGACATAATGGGGGATTACCATTGTTTTTCAAACACATGGAACAATATCATGCTTTTCTGCATCTTGCTTTTCTCTTGCAGTAATATGGTAAAAAGTCCTCTAAGACTGCTGGAACAATTCTATTTGTTTCAATTCTGTTTATCATTCAATTTTATTTCATTCTCTGCTTAATTTCCCCTGCTGTGCATGTGGCATGATATTTTTGATTATTTGAAGTACAACGGTGCTTCAGGTTTAGGCCAACTTTCTAAAAACTTTCCTTAAACCTATGTTCCTGTGTGCAAGTATGTTTATTTCTGTGTGATGAATTTCTAAGATGTATTAGTTTTCTAAAATACCAGACTAGGTTGCTTAAACAACAGAAATTTATTTCTCTCAAATCTGGAGGCCAGAAGGCTGAGATGAGTTTCTCCTGAGGTCTCTTCGTAGGCTCCCGGCCAGCCACCTACCCCTGTGTCTCCACATGGTCTCTTCTCTGTATGCGTGCACCCTGGTGTCTCTGTGTCTCTAAATTTCCTCTTCAGATGAGGAGGCCGGTCAATTGTACTCACTTTAACTTAACTGTCTCTTTAAAGGTGCTGTCTCCACAGTAGCGCTCCATGGTTCCGGGTTCAGGGCTTCGACTTGGGGTGTACCCAGGCCCGGGAATGTGTGCATCACTAACTTCAGCGGATGCTGCCAGGCTGCTTCCCTCAATGCTGTCTGACCCGAACTTCCACAGGAGGGTTCCCCTTTCTTGGCGTCCCTGCCAGCCATTATTGGCAGAGCAATTTTCCATCTTGTTAGCCAAGTGGGGCAGGGTTTCTCCACCGCCGAACCATTAACATTTGGCATCAGATAATTCTTTGTCAAGAGAGGGTGTCCTGTGAACTGCAGGGTATTTAGCAATATCCCTGGCCTTTGCGGGGTGCCAGCACACCATTCCCTCCTTCATGACAACCAAAAACATCTTCACGTATTGCCAAATATCCTGGGGCAGGGGTGGGGGCGGGGGCAGAACTGTCCCCAGTTGTGAACCCTTGGACTGAAACGATACCTTAGAGGGGTATTTTCCCCCTTTAAACAAAAACATTTTATTTGGAAGGACAGAAAAAATTGCAAGAATTGGGTGTAACACCTCTGTGCCCTTCACTGACTTGTCGCTTCAGTCGTGGTTTCCATTCTCCCTCGTTTCCCATATCAGTTAAACTGCATTTCGCAGGTCCACGCATAGTTTTTCCTGAAATATTTGAGAATAAGTTGCATACTCCACAGTCCTTTGCTTCTAAATGTTTTGCTGTGTGCGCTTCCTAAAAGGAAAGCTATTCCCTTTGAAAGCTCCAGTGCGGTCGCCCTGTGCGATGAAGGCAGCTGGCAGCTTCTGCGTGTGCTACAACCCTCTGACCTCACCTAATCCCGGGTTCCAGTTTTGTCAGTTGGCACAAAGAGGTCCACGACAAGGCCCGTTTACTTTCCTCCAGTGCAGGATCCGGTCCATGTTCAATATTGTTCATGTCACTTTCGTCTCCTTGAATCTGGACGTTTCCTGTCTCTATTTGTCTTTGATGACAATGAAGTTTTGAAAGTTACATTCCTGCCACTTCTTGAGAGGTGTGTCTGACGTTTCCGCATAACTAGATCCAGATTGTGTCTTCCCAGCTGGAACATTCCATAAGTGGTATGGTACCATGAGGGTAACATGTCCCGAGGCACCTGGTGTCATCTGCCCCTTGATAATGATGTTGTTTTGATCACCCATTGAGGCATTGTGGACAATAACACATTCCAGTTACTGTATTATATCTTGCAACACAAAAGTAATCTAGTTAGATTCTTTAAGGCCATGCAGACATACTGCTCCTTATTTAAAAATGTCTCTCCAGATTTAGATGCTTTCTGGAACCAGCCCTTTTTTTTTTTTTCTTTTTCAGTGCTGGGGATTGAACCCAGGGGCATTCTACCTTCGAGCTACACCCCCAGCCCTATTTTTTTAATTCCTTATTTTGAAACAGGGTCTTACTAAGTTGTGGAGGGCCTCACTAAGTAGCTGAGGCTGGCCGCGTACCCGGATCCTCCGGTCTCAGCCTCCCAAGTATTGGGATTACAAGCGTGCGCCACCACGCCCAGCCCTGGAACCAGTCTTTATTATGGTAGTTGCAAAGTTTTCCAACCACAGCACCCCTTTCAATAGGTACTCAAAGGGGGGGGGGGAACTATTCAGCTAGCATAGTGTTACCTAGTTGTAATTTTTATTTTCATTTTCATAATGTCTGTGGTAATGAGCATCTTTTCATGTGCTTGCTGGCCAATTATATATTGCCTTTAGTGAAATGACTATTCAGATTTTTGGCATACTTTCAATCTTTCACATGCAAATATAGGAAATAATACAGAGAAGTTCCACACACCCTTTACAGTTTTCCCCGATGGTAACAAAACTATAGGACATGATCACCAGAATGAAGAAATTGACATAGTAAATACACAGAGCACCTCCATTACCACAGGGTCCCTAGCATCTGAACTTTTATAGCCATAGCCACTTCCCTCCCGCTCCTCCTTAATCCCAGGGAACCACTGATCCATTCTCCCGTCCTACAGTTTTGTCTTTTAAGATTGCTATACAAATGCAATCACATGCATAATTATTTTAGAAATTGGTTCTTTTGATTCAGCATAATTTTCTGGACATTTTTTCAGGTTGTTTTGTGTATTCGTAGTTCATCCAATTTTATTGCTAAGTAGCAATCCACAGTATGGCGATACCACATTTCATGTAGCCAGGACATCGGGGTCAATCCAAATTTGGGGCTATTACAGATTGTGGTAGGCCGAATAGCAGCTTTCAAAGTATCCAGGTCCTAATTCCCAGTTCACATGGCAAAAGAGATTCTGCAGACATATATATATATATATAAAGAGAAATATATATATATTTTTGGTACTGGGGCTTGAACCCAGGGGCATTCTACCTCCAAGCTATACCCCCAGCCCTATTTTATTTTTGTTTTGAAACAGGGTCTCACTGGGTTGATGAGAGTCTCACTACTTGCTGAGGCTGTCCTCAAACCTGTGATCCTCCTATCTCATTCTCCCAAGTACTGGGATTACAAGCATGCACCACCATGCCCGGCTTGCAAATGTGTTTAAATTAAGAAACTTGAGAATGGGAAATTACCCTGGATTAATTAGGTAGGCACAATGTAATCACAAGTGTTCTTCTAAGCAGAGGTAGGGAGAAATACACCATAGAAGAGAAAAATGATTAAGTGATTGTAGATCCAGGGAGAAAATTGGTGCGGTGTGGTGTGGTGTGATGTGGTGTGGTGTGGTATGGTGTGGTGTGGTGTGGTGTGGTGTGGTGTGGGGTGCGGTGCGGAGTGGTGTGGTGCGGTGTGGTGAAGGGGTCAGAAGCCAAGGAATGCTGGCGGCTTCCAGAAGTAAGAAACGGCAAGGTAAACCATGTTCCTCAAGACCCCCCAGCACCTCCGCCGAACACCATGACTTTTGGTTCCATAACTTTTTTCAGACTTCTGGCCTCTATAACTGTGATGTTGTTTTAAAATCTCCAAGTTTGTGATAATTTATAGCAATAAGAAATAGACACATGGATAAAGCTAGTAAGAACGTTCATGCACAGGTTTTTGTGTGAGGATAAGATTTCACTGCTCTGGGAGAAAAGCCTTAAAATGCAGTTTCTGAGTTGGATGGTAGCTGCATGGTTTTCTAAGAAACTACCTGACTGCCTTTGAAAGCGGTAGCACCCTTCGCATTCCCCCAGCAACAGAGGAGTGAAGGAAGCTTCTCTGCATGCTCACTGGCATTTGGTGTTCACGGTATTTTTCATTTTACCCATTCTGATAGGTGTGTAGTGATACCTCAGTGTGGTATAAATTTGTATTTTTCTAATCGCCAACAATATTGAACATTTTTTTAATGTGCTTCTATGCTGGTGAGTGAAATGTCTGTTCACATTATTTGCCTATTTTCCAATTGGACATTTTTAACTGTTGACTTGTAAGAAGTCTTTATATATTGTTTATATATTCTAAAGACTGATCCCAAATCGGATATATGATTTTAAGTATTTTACCCACTCTGTAGCTTTCCTACAGAGTAGAAAGGACCTGTAAAAGGGTCCTTCCCAGAGCAAACATTTTTAATTTAGTTGAAATCAAATTTGTCTTTTTTATGAATGGTACTTTTTTTTTTGCAGTACTGGGGACTGAACCCATGGGCATTCTATCTCTAAGCTACATCCCCAGCCCTATTTTTTATTCTTAATTTTGAAATTTGAAACAGGGTCTCACTAAGTTGCGGAGGGCCTCACTAAGTAGCTGAGGCTGGCCACGAACCTGCAATCCTCCTGTCTCAGCCTCCCAAGTACTGGGATTACAAGCATGCGCCACCACACTCGGCTTGAATGGTACTTTTGATATCAGTTCTAAGAATGCTTTGCCTAGCCCTGGACCCCAAATGTCTTCTCTAATAGTTTTTCCTCTAACCATTTTATCAAGATATAATTCATAATAGCATGCAATTCACCCAAAAGAATTCAGTTCCATAGTTACTAACGTATCTAGAAATTTATGGAACCACCACCGCAATCAGTCTTGGAACATTTTTATCATCCCCCCAAAAGTTAGCATCTTTCAAGTATCACTGATAACCCCCAAAATCCCCCTCCATTCTACCTCCGAGAGCCGTACACAATCACTCACCTTTCTGTATCTATGGATTGACATGTTCGGGACATCTTATATAAAGGGAATCATATAAAATATGGTCATTTGTGTCTGATTTCTGTCACTCTGTGTGTTGCAGTAACAATACTTGATTTCTCTTAATAGCTGAATCATATTCTAAGAACAGACCACATTTTGTTCACTGGGTGGTGAGCATTTCGGTTATCTCCCTCCTTTGACTATTATGAATCATGCTGCTATGTTCATTCATGTACGAGTCTGCATAAACATATTTTCATTTCTCTTGGTTAAACACATGGGAGTAGAAAGCTGAGTCCAACAGTAATTCCATGTTTATCTTTTAGAGAAACTGACAAGCTTTTTTCCCAAAGTGGATGCACCATTCAATATTCCCACCAGGAACGTATGAGCACTGTATAATTTATTCGCATCATTACCAACTCTTGTTATCTCTTAAAAAATTATAGCCACCTCCTCAGGTATTAGATGGTACCACATTGTGTTTTTCATATGCATTTTCCTGAGACTACTGATGGTGAACATCTTTTCATGTGTTATTGATCTTTTGTATAATTTTATTGAAGAAATATCTATTCAGATTCTTCATCTTTTTTAAAATTGGGACTTATTGTTCTTCTCTATAT
Organism: Glis glis; assembly: GCA_004027185.1. Taxonomy (NCBI): domain Eukaryota; kingdom Metazoa; phylum Chordata; class Mammalia; order Rodentia; family Gliridae; genus Glis; species Glis glis. Next base: position 64,428 of record PVJS01002287.1, on the reverse strand, counting down.
ATTCTAGCTACAAGTCTCCTATCAACAAATGATTAGCAAGTATGTACTCCCATCTGTGAGCTGCCTCTCCACTTTAACAGTGTCCTTTGAAACACAAAAGCTTTAAATTTCGATGAGGTCCAATAAATCTATTTTTTCTTTTGTTTCTTGTTCTTTGTTGTTATACCTAAGAAATCATTGCCAAGAGCCAGGCGTGGTGGCGCACGCTTGTAATCCCAGTACTTGGGAGGCTGAGACCGGAGGATCCGGGTTTGCCACCAGCCTCAGCTACTTAGTGAGGCCCTCCGCAACTTAGTGAGACCCTGTTTCAAAATACAGAATTAAAAATAGGGCTGGGGGTGTAGCTCAGAGGTAGAATGCCCCTGGGTTCCATCCCCAGTACCGCAAAAAAAAAAAAAAAAAAAAAGAAATCATTGCCAAGACCATGGTCACAAAGATTTGCCCCTATGTTTTCTTCTAAGAATTCTACAGCTTTATCCGTTGTATTTAGGTCTTGACCTATTTCGAGGTTCTATATACAGTGTGATAGAGTGGTCCAGCGTTATTGTTTTCATGTGGAAATCCAGTGTCCCAGAACCATCTCTTCAAAAGACTACACTCCCCGCCCCCCGCAGATTCTCCAGGCACCCTTGTCAAAAAAAAAAAAAAAAGGATTGACCATAGGTATATGGATTTATTTTCAGATTCTAATTCCACCTCTGGATCTATGTTATCTGATGCTGTGATCACACTGTCTTGAATAGCCCTACAGTATTAAAGTTAAAAACTGGGAAATGTGAATCCTCAGACTTCATTCTTTCTCCAGCTTGTTTTGGCTCTTCTGGATCATTTGAGTTTCCATAGGAATTTTAACATCAGCTTGGCATTCTATAAAGAATGCCAGCTGAGATTCTGGTAGGGTTTTTATTGAATCTGCATATCAATTTGGAGACTTATGCCATCTTAACGACTTCAAGTCTCCCAATCCATGAACATGAGATGTCTTTACATTTTTCTAAGTATCTTATACTTTTTAATCTGGTCTGATTAAATACATGTAAGCCAGGCGTGGTGGCACACACTTGTAATCCCACTACTTGGGAGGCAGAGACCGGAGGATCCGGGTTCGCGGCCAGCCTCAACTACTTAGTGAGGCCCTCCGCAACTTCACGAGACCCGGTTTCAAAATAAAGTAGAAAAAATAGGGCCAGGGGTGTAGCTCAGAGGTAGAACGCTCCTGGGTTCACTCCCCGGTACTGCAAAAAATAATAATAAAATACATATAAAATAAAATTTTTTGCTAATATGTTTTTAAGTGTACGGTTTTGTGGCAGTAAACACATTCATACTGTTACAATTTATTCTTTTTTAATGATATTGTGAATAATTCTTAATATTATTTTCAGATTGTTCCCTCGGTGTGTAGGAACACAATTTATTTTTGTATACTGTTCTTGTATCCTACAAACATGCCTAACTTGTTAATAGGTTATAATACTATTTTAGTGGACTATTTTGTGTTTTTCATGTCATCTCCAAAAGAGTTTACTTCTAATCTTTCCAACCTGACTTGTTTTTCTTGCCTAATTTTCCTGGCTATATCCTCCATACAATGTTGATTAGAAGTACCAAGACTGGACCCCCTGACTTTCTCTTCATCTTAAGGGGAAAACACATGAAAAACAAATGATATGGCATGTTATTCTACCATTGAGTATGATGTGTGGTGTGGTTTTTTTATAGATGTTCTATATCAAGTTAACAGTTTTCCATTCTATTCCTAGTATATGAGTGATTCAATTGTTTTTCCCCATCACAGAAGGGTGTTAAATTTTTATCTAATGTTTTTCTGTCTTTTATGCTATCAATACTTACTATAAACTGAATGTGTTACCTCCAAGTTTATACATTGAAATCTTAATGCCCAACTTCATGGTAGTAGGAGGTGGGGCCTTTGGAAAGTGATTAGATCATGACCGTGGATGCAAGTCGACGACCATCTCTGGACTCTTAAGTGCGCCCTCACTAGTCACTGAATCTGTCTCAAGAACTTCCTTTACTACTCCTTATAAAGTAGGTCAGCTACCCAAGAGTTCTATTTAGGTTTATTTGCCTTCTTTTCTGAAAGATGGTTTCTCTGAAAATAAGATACTTGGCTGACTTATGTTGAGCCCTCAGAGTATGTTATCTTACTGCTTTATGAGTTGCATTCTTTCTGTTGAAAACGGAGCTCCACATCGGGCCCTGGACACCAGAGGAGGACTCTCAGCAGAGTGCCACTCAGCCTCACATCTCATCATCTAATGCCACAGCAGTAGCTGGACAATAGTTAAATAACCCAATCTTAAGAACAAGATGAGAACATAAAACACTTGAACCATGTTATTGTTGAATTATCTATTAATTTTGAAAGGTCTATTTCTGTCTTCAGTTTTGTGGGTTTTTTCTTTCATAGATTTTAGGGCTCTGTTGTCAGCTCATAGGTAAACTATATTGCTTCCTGTTGAAATGACCCTTTTATCATACAAAATGCCCCTTGCTTCTGGTAACAAGGTTTCTTTGTTTGTTTCTTGTGGCACTGGGGATGAAACCCAGGGTCTCCACCTCCGGACTCCACCCCAGCCCTATTTTATTTTTTATTTTGAAACAGTGTCTTGCTAAGTTGCTGAGAGCCTCACTAAATTGCTGAGGCTGGCTATGAACCTGTGATCCTCTTGTCTCGGCCTCCCAAGAACTGGGATTACAGGTGTGCACCACCATGCCCGGCTACAGTTAGGTTTTTTTTTCTACTTTTATTTATGTTTATAATGCAAATAAGAGATTACTAAAGAAGTACATTTTAAAATAAAGACATGCATTAGTAGGAACACATATTCAACAATGTTTAGAGATTACTACTTTAGGTATCAGGAAGCAGTAGAAAGATTTTGGGTTTTTTTAACCATATTCTTTTTTTATTTTCAGAAAGTGTCTTTGGGGACTGTGTCTAAAGCAAGTTTCCTCTTTTGGGGTGGGGTGGGGGTGGGGGAATGTTTCTGGTCCGGGGGCTAACAGGGGCACTGATCGCTCCTGCTAGTGAGTCAAGACCAGAAGATTCTCTCCGAGAACTCTAGCACATCAGGACAAGGGCTGTGTCGGGATGTGACTTTAGTCTCGGCCTACAGTTCGTTGTTAATGTCCATTTTGTCTGACTTTCATATAGCCACTGCAGTTACCTTACATGCTCCTCTCTGTTTGCAAGTCAACGTTAACATCCTTTCCAACTTATTCGTATCTTTGAACCTTGCCTGTACCTATTGTGGACAATGTATATTTGAATCCTGTTTCTAGGCAGCCCGACAATCTCTGCTTCTTTATTGAGAGCTTATTTCATTTATATGTAATGTAATTGATGTAGTAGGATTCACATGCCATATTATTAGTTTTCTATATGTTACAGGTCTCATTCCTCTCTTCCTTCTTCATTGCATTCTCTCTGTTAAACTGTTACGTTCTAGGGTACCATTCTAATCCCTTTGCTAGCTCTTTTCCCTATTTTTAAAGTGATTTTCACAGCACTATAATCTGGGGGTTACAATAAGTATCTTAAGTGAAAATAATCTGTTTCAGGCTAAAATCACTTCAAATACTTTTTTCTGCCCCGTTCTCTCCCCTCCCTTCCAGGGACTCTTAATAACACATACATTGCTACTCCTCAATTACATATACATGCTATTATGGTATCCAACAGGTCTCTGAGACTCTATGTTCATTCTTCTTCCTAACTTTTTTTCTGTCCTTCAGACTCGTTTTTTGAAGGAGGATCTCACTGTGTTGCCCAGGCTGGTCTCAAATTCATAGCTAAAATGATCTACCTGCCTCGGCCTCCCTACCAAGTACCTGGGACTATAGGACTGTATCACTGTACTGGTTTGAATAATCTGTATGGATCTATATGGATAGCTCAGTTTTTTCATTTGTTCATTAATTTTCTTCTTTGTTTTTTAAGCCAGGCTTCATTAGTGATAATCCTGGGATAGGCAAACCCTACTGGTCAAGCCATGATTCGTCAGAGACATTGTTTAAATATCTTATCTGGCGAATCTTCCCCCCTTTACTGAGGGGACCTGTGTGTGGGTTGGGACATTCACTCCACTTTCAGGCAGGTTTCAACTCTGTCCTTTGTTTTACTGTTTGCTTGCACAAGGTCTCATAGGCAGGGTTAAGGAGATAATGGAACATCTTTGATTTCTCTTAAGAGCATGCACAACCTTCTATGTCCCTAAGAATCCCTTTGAAATGTTTTGCTGGTACACTGCTTGCCCCAACCAGCAGTGGAGCATCAGACCGCTCTGATGGTGGCCTTCTCCAAATATATCCCACTGTTATCACTGTTGTTTGATAGAGTGCATGGAATTTTCTATAAAGATGAAAAATCAGATTAGACCTCGTTGTAAGCAATGAGGTTGCTGGTCCTCAAGGTTATTGTGCCGCTGAGTTTCAGTAGGAGAAAGGTGAGTCCCAACTTAAATCACAACAGACCATGAAGTTTGTGCAAAGATTTAGCAAAATTTTCCTTGAATAAGCACTTTCTAATTTATTGTATCCCTTTAGCTAATTTCCAAGTTCTAAAATTGTTATTTTTCACAATCTTGTCCAGTTTTATCATTGCTGTTTAGGCTTTACAACATATTTACTTATTTAATTTTAAGAGATGGAGTCTCACTATGTTGTCCAGGCTGGTCTCAAACTCCTTGGCTCAGGGGATCAATCCACCATAGCCTCCCGAGTAGCAAGGACTACAGTAACACACCACCATCCCCCACACTGATGCTGTGTATAAGGTCTTCAATGCACCATTCAAAAAGTGGCCCACAGGGCCGGGCGTGGTGGCGCACGCTTGTAATCCCAGTACTTTGGGAGGCGGAGACCTGAGGATCAGGGTTCGCGGCCAAGCTCAGCTCTCTCTCTCTCTCTCCCTGTCTCTCTCTCTCTCTCTCTCTCCCTCTCTACCTAGTGAGGCCCTCCGCAACTTCGTGAGACCCGGTTTCAAAATAAAGTATAAAAAAATAGGGCCGGGGGTGTAGCACGGAGGTAGAACGCCCCTGCGTTCAATCCCCGGTACAGAAAAAAAACAAAAAGTGGCCCACATATTTTTAAACTTTCAAAAATATACACAACACTAACATACTTCCAAAAGTCAAAATGATACAAAAGAGTCTACTAAGAGAAATGTCCTGCCCTCCCACGTTCCTTTCATCCTACACATCCGCAATGCGGGGTATATGGGGACAAAGAGAGCACGACCCGACAGCAAGGAACAGGCTCTGTTCAGGAGTAAAACCTGGAAGGAGGCAACTGACAGGGGAGGGGGATAGAGCCCAAGAGTGTCAGAAGCCACCTCTTACAGGCTAGGGGCTTTTGATAGAGCAAGGGACGGGGGGGGGGGGACAAGAGTAGTCGTGGAAGTCGCTGGTTGGTGTGCTAGTGGCCAGGTCATCTTGGGGCAGGGCAATGGTCAGGGGGCGTTTCTCTTTGTTCCTTTTCTTGTCCTCTTCCGGCATGACCTCATGGACAGACCTCCCTATGCCCACACCCAACACTTGCAAGTTAAGCAATCTCAGTGTTTTCTGATTTATAGCTTATGTGTGGGGGTCCCTCATTTCTCCTTACTTTTTATAAGTATTATTCTATATATGCCATTTTGAACTTTGCTTTTCTTAACTAAAATTATCTCCTGGAAGTCTCTCAAGATCTATTTGGAGAAATCTTTCTCTGTTTTATGGTTGCATAGCATTCCTTGGTGTGCTTATATTGGCCTTTCAAATAACCTCTAACACTTGCATATATAGGTGGTTTCTAGATGGCAGCTACGCCTACTATTCTGTGACCTTCATATCTTTACAGGACTGCCAATTACAAATGCGAGTTTCCTTCTTGAATTGGTCATCCCTGGCATACAGAAACACAGTTGACTTTTCTCATTGAGTGTTGAATATGTACCCGAAACTCTACTGCACTCCTCTGAATATGTACCCCGAAACTCTACTGCACACGAAGTTGCTTGTGTGTTCTTTGAGATTTTCTGTATATAGGATTACCTCACCTGTGAACGTAGTTATGCCTTCTTTTCTAATTAGGATATTATTTATTTGACTAATTGCTGTGGCTGAAAACTTTCAGTAGATTGTTCAATAGCGATGAGGAAAGTTTCCATCCTTGTCTTGCTCCTGACTTGGGGGAAAGTTTTCCGTCTTTCACCATTGTTATGTCAGCTACGGGTTTCTTATGAATTCACATTTTGGAAGTTCCCCTCAATTAATTTTCTGAATGTTTTTCTCCTACTGTTAAATTTTGTCAAAGGCATTCCCTGGTTCAGTCAAGACGATCACATGGATTTTTCTTTCCCCTCATTCTATCAATGTGCTGGAGAGATGGTCCTTGACATATACTGATGTAGGTGATGCTTTGCTTTTATGATGGCGCGAAGGCAACATACCTTCAGTGGAAACTGTACTTTGAGTTCTGATCTTTCCAGGGGCTGACAAGATATGCTATGATGTTCTCTTGTGATGCTGGGAAACAGCACCAACTCACAGCTCCAAGGCAGCCACACGATACAAGGGTAAACAACCAACAACCAATGATGTCCAGTGCTGCTAAGCTATGATGCTCAGTAGGGGAGGTGTACCAAAGGCATTTTTTACTCCTACTTTTAACTTTCAATGGTTTTTGTCGAGCTGAAGCCCTACTGAAAGACAAGGATCACTTCCAATATAGTGATATTGTTATCATAAGTCACTCTTGCATTCTTGACATGAACCCCATTTGTGTGTGTGTGTGTGTGTGTGTGTGTGTGTGTGTGTGTGTGTTGTGGTACCACATGCTGGCCTCAAACCTGAAATCCTCCTGTCCCAGCCTCCGAATTACTGGGATTACAGAGGCATGTGCAGTATGCCCAGCTTATACATCCCATTTGGTCATGGCGCATATCCTTTTAATATGTTGTTTAATTTAATTTATTCAAATTTTGCTAGGGATTTTTGTATCTACAAGGAATAGTGTTATCTAGCTTTTCTTTTACTCTCTTGTGATGTATTTTCTGGCTTTAAAATCAGAGTAACACTGGCTCACAGAATGTGTCACCGAGTGTCACTTCTTCCTCTATTTTTGAAAGAGTTTGAGAATTCATGTCCTTCAAATGTTTGATATAGTTCAAAGAAGATGTCTGGTACTCTATGTTTTTTATTACAAATTCAAATGTTTTTCTTGGTACTGGCTTGTTCATACTTTCAAAAAGCTTCTTGAATCAGCATCAATGACTTATGCTTCTCAAGATTTGTCCATTGTGCGACAGACATGGTGATGCACGCCTGTAAGCCCAGTACTTGGGAGGCTGAGATAGGAGGATCTTAAGTCTGAGGCCAGTCTCAGTAACTTAGACCCTGTTTCAAAATTAAAAAAAAAAATAGGGCTAGGGGATCTTGCTCAGAATGCCCCCAAGATCAATCCCCACTACAAAAATAAACAAACAAACAAACCTGCCCATTTTATCTAGCTCATTTCACTTGTTGGCATCACAGTATTACCTTAAAATTCTTATTTCTGTAAGTTCAGTTCAACCCATGTATTGCTTTGGGTTGCACGGACAGTTTAACAACATTGATTCTTCCTTCTGTTCCATTTATTTATGTCATCCTCAATCTGTCTCAGTAACCTATCTAGTTTCCAGTATACAGGTCTTTGATTCCTACATATATTTTCGATGCTATCATAGATGGATTTTTTGGCTTGGTCATTTAATTAGCTATAGAACTGCAGCTGATTTCTGTATATTCATTTTTGTATCCAGCCTCTTTACAGAATTCATTTATTAATTCTCAACAGTTTCTGCCCCCTGAAGTTTGTGGGGTTTCTTATGAGTAGGATTACGTCATTCACAAAGATCATTTTACTCTTCCTGACTGCATACTTTTTTCTTTTTCTTCTCTGCTCTTGCTAGAACTTCTCCGACTATGTTGACTCCAAGTGGTGAGGGTAGATAGCCTTCCCGTAGACCAGATCTTAGATGAACACAAAGATAAAACACTTTCAGTTTTCTTCATTAGTTATCTGAGGGTTTTCCATAAATGGCCGTTGTTATATACTGAGGAACTTCTGTTCTATACTTAAACTGTTAGTTTTATCAACAAAGGATGTTTCATTTGTCAAATGCTTCTTCTGCATCAATTGAGATAATTGTGTCATATATTGATTAGTACATATAGTGGTTTTCTTTATTTTTTTGCGGTACTGGGGATGGAACCCAGGGGCATTCTACCTCCAAGCTCCACCCCCAGCCCTATTTTTTATTGTTTATTTTGAAACAGGGTCTCTCTAAGTTGTGGAGGGCCTAAGTAGCTGAGGCTGGCTGTGAACCTGCAATCCTCCTGTCTCAGCCTCCCAAGTACTGGGATGACAAGCAGGGGCTACCACGCCCGGCTCATATTGTGGTTTTCTTTCCTGTGTTGTCTTTGGCTACATTATCAAGGTGACGCTGGCCTCATAAAATGTGTTAGTGTGGATCTCTAATTCTGTCTTTTGGAAGACTCTTTGGTCCTGGGCTTTTCCTTGGTGAAGGGTGTTTTTGTTGTTGTTGTTGTTGTTGTTAATTACTATTTTGATCTCTTTGTTATTGGCTTCTTCAGGCTTTCCATTTCTGCCTGATTCAACATTAATAGGCTGTACTCTTCTAAAAATATACACCTTCCCTCAAGGTTATCCGATTTGTTGGTATCTAATTGTTCACAATACACCCTTTATACACAATCATCTGTTGTAATGGCTCCACTTTCATTTCTGATTTTGTCTTCTTTTTCCCTTAACACTGTCTAAGGGTTTATTTTATCTTTTTTTTTTACCAAAAACCATCTGTTTTATTGACTTTTCCCCTATTTTTTAAAAATGTTTCTGCTCTAACAGTTTTTTCTTTTTGTAATTCCTTGAGGTGTAATTTTCAGTTATTTATTTGGTATGTTTCTTCTTTTGTAACCTAAGCAAAGGTATTAACTGCTATAAACCTCCCTCTTTGAACTGCTTTTGCTGCACTCCATGGGTTTTGGTTTGTTGTGTTTCCATTGCAATTTGTCTCAAAAGATTTTAAAATTTTTCTTTCTATTTCTTCTTTCATTCTATCCATTAGTGAAAGTAGGTTACTTAATTCCCAAGTATTATTGTAGAGCTGTTTTTCCCTGCAATTCTATCAGTGTTTTCTTCTTATATTCTGGGGCTTTCTAGTTTGGTGCATGTGTAAATGTTAGGTCTTTTGATGAATTGAAATTATCCTCACTATGTAATGGCCTCCATTATTCCCAGAAACAAGTTTTGACCTAACATCTATTTTTTTTTGTTTCATTAATATAAGCTACAAAGCTTTCTTTTGATTAATAGTTGTATGAAATTTCATTTTTCATCCTTTCACTTTCAATATAATTGCATCTTTAGATAAAAAGTGAGTTTCTTATGTACAACATAAATCGGATTTGGGGGAAAAATTCTACTCTGCCAACTTCAGTCTTTTGCAGAATTTAATTTACACTTAAAGTAATTACTGATATGGAAGAACTACCATTTTGCTATTTGTTTTTGTTATTTTTTTGTATATTTTGTCCCTCATTGCCTAACTTACCACATTCGTTTTTGGTTAATCAATATTTGGTAGTGTACCATTATGAATCTCTGAATCTGTGTCTGTGTTTTAAACACTGTATTTCTAGGAGAGTTTTACTTTCACAGCAAAATTGAGAGGAAGGTACAGAGACTTTGCATATCTTCCTTCCCTCACACATGCGTGGCCTCCCCCATTATCAACCTCCCCCACCAGAAATGAAATTGCTTTCATTGATTAATCTTAGTATGTAATGGCCTCCATCATTAGCACCCAGTGTCCATACTTGGTTTCAGGGTTCACTCTTGGTTGAACCCAGATATACCCCCGTCCTTTTTATTTTGAAACAAGGTCTCACCAAGGGACCATGCCCTGCCCTTGATCCTACGATCCTCCTGTCTCCCTCCGAAGTACTGGGATTACGGGTATGCATCTGGCTCAAGAATTCTTTCTCAGTAAATTTATTTCAATGTTCTTTGTGTATTTTCAACAATAGTTCTTTACCAGGTGTGGGTGTGTGTGTGTGTGTGTGTGTGTGTGTGTGTGCACGCGCGCGCACATATTTTCTCCTGTTCTGTGGCTTGTCTTTTCTTGAGAACAGAAATCTTTGTTCTTAGTGAAGATCAGCTTATCAATCTCCCCCCCCACCAGGATCAGGCCTTTGGTGTTGTATCTTAAAAGTCATCACAAAACTAAGGTCATCTAAATTTTTCTCTTATGTTATCTTCTAAGAGTTTTGTTGTTTTGTTTTTCATTTTCATAGTAAAATACACAAAATAAAATTAACAACTTAAACAATTTGAAGTATACAATTCAGTGGTGGAGACTGTTCAACCATCAACACCATCTATCTTTGTCACTTTTTTCAACTCACAAATATTTATTTTAACATTTATTGGTGTATTATATTTTCACATCATAATGTAGTTCATAGCGATGGTGACATTTCATTTGAGAATATATAAAACTCTCTATCTACTTAAAAACAACTCTCCATTCCCTACTCCCCTTTCCTGCTGACATCAACTTTCTACTTTCTCTTTGTACAGTTCTGACTACTGTAAGTGCCTCCTATAAGGAGAACCATACAGTAGTTGTCTTTTTCTAACTGGCATACATCATTTTGTAAAAATGTCCTCAATGTTCATCCATATTATAATGTGCCTGAATTTCCTTTTATTCCTTTCCTATTTTTAAAATTTCCATTAGTATGGATTACTTAGACATGTAATGGGGTTCAGTTTAATGTTTCCATATATGTATATGGTGCACAGATTAAATTCAACCTCGCATTTTCCACCCTCCCCACCAGAAACCCTTCCCAATTTCTAGTAATCACTACTCTATATTCAAGTGAACTTTTTTTTTTTTAGCTTTCACATATGAGGGAGAACATTTGGTACTTGTCTTTCTGTGTCTGGCTTATTTCACTTAACATAATGTCATCCAGATCCATTCATTTTGCTGCATATGACAGGATTTCATTCATTATGACTGAATAATACTCCATTGTATATATATATACAATGTTTTCTTTATTCATCTGCTGATGAGCACCTAGGCTAATTCTATGTCTTAGATATTCTGACAAGTGCAATAAACATGCAGGTATCTCTTTGGTATGCTTCGCATATGTACCCACAAGTGGGATAGATGGATCATGTTAGATGTATTCTTAGTTTTTTGAGGAACCCCCATACTGTTCTCCATAAAGGATAAACTAATTTACATTCCCACGAAAAGTATATGAATTCTTTTTCTCTAAATCCCCACCAGCATTTATTTTTTTTTTCAGACAGGGTCTCAGGACATTACCTAGGCTGGCCTTAAAATCATGACCCTCCTCCTGCCTCAGCCTCTCAAGTAGCTGGGGTTGCAGGCGATTTCCACAATGCCTGGCTTTGGTTTTCTTTCTTTCTTTCTTTCTTCCTTTTTTATTTCTTTCTTCTCTTTCTCTATTTTTTCCTTTTTCTGATGAAAGCCATTTCACTAGGATGAAATGGCATCTCACTGTAGTTTTGATTCCCATGTCCCCGATGGCAAATGCTATTGAGCATTTTTCTTGGCCATCTGTACTTCTTCTTTTGAGAAATGTCTATTCAGATCATTTGTCCATAATTGGATTACTTTAAGTTTTTTTGAATTCCTTATATATTCTGAATACTAACCCTCTGTCAGATGAGTAGCTGGAAAATATTTTCTCCCATCTATAGGTTGTCTTTTCACTCTGCTGAATCTGCTGAAACTTTTTTTAAGTTTAGTATAATCCAGTTTGTGAATTTTTGCTTTTGTTTCCTGTGTGTTGAGGATCTTATCCAGAAAATCATTAATTATACCAGTGTGTTGAATGGTTTCTCATGTTTTTATTAGTAGATTTAGAGTTTATTAGTAGATTTACATTTAGATCTTTGATCCACCTCAGGTTTTTGTACAGAGTGAGAGATAGAAGTCAAGTCTATCTTCTGCATGTAGATATCCAATATTCCCCAAATCACTACTGAAAAGTCTATCCGTTCTCCAATGTATATATTTTGGTACATTTATGGAGAATCTGTTGACTGTAGATGTGTGTGCTGATCTCTGGCATCTTTATTCTCTTCCATTTGTTACGTGTCTGCTTTTAAATAAACACCATGTTGTTTTGGTTATTATGGTTCTATAATATGTCTTGAAATCAGGTATTTGATGCCCACAGCCTTGTTCCTTTTTGCTAAAGATTGTTTTGGTTATTTGGAATCTTTTGGGGTTCCATATTATTTTTAGGGTTATTTTTTCTAATTCTGTGATTAATATCATTGGTATTTTGAGGGAACTACATAGAATGTGTACCTTGCTTTGGGTATTAAAGAAATTAATAATCTTGATTATTCCAATCCATGAACATAGGACATCTTTCCATCTATTTGTGTTTTCTTCAGTACCTTTCATCAGTGTTTTGGAATTTTCATTATAGAGGTCTCTCACCACCTTGGTTAAATTTATTCCTAAATGTTTTGTTTTCGTAGCTATTGTGAATGAGGTTGCTTTCATTTCTTTTTCAGCAAATTCGTTATTGTTATATAGAAAAGCTACTGATTTTTATACTGATTTTATATCCTGCTACTTTACTGAATTTATCAGTTTAATAGTCTTTTATAGAGTCTTTAGGTTTTTCTATATTCATAATCATATGCAAACAGGGATATTTTGACCATTTTCCCTTCCTATTACTATGCCTTTTGTTTCTTTCTCTTGTTTAACTGCTCTGGCTAAAATTTCTAGTACTACATGGACTGAATAATAGAGTGCATGTCCGAGCCTTGTCCCTGATCTTAGAGGAAATGCTTTCAGCTCTTCCCCACTCGGTATGATGTTGGCTGTGGATTTGTCCTAGATAATCTAGCCTCTATTATGTCAAAGTACAGTTCTTCTATACCTAATTTGTTCAGGTCTTTATCATGAAGAGATATTGATTTTTCAAGTGCTTTTTCTGTGTCTATTGATTTGCATATGTTGAATCATCTTTGCATCCCTAGGATGAAACCAATTTGATTATCTTGATTATGATGAATGATTTTTCTGGTATATCCTCCATTAACATGGTAGGATTATTTGTAATTTCCATTTTCAATTTTTTACAGAACCTCTATACTGTTACCAATTGGTCTTACCAATTTACATTTCCCCCCAAAATACGTAAGGGCCCCCTTTTCTCCCTATCTTCTTCACCAATGCTATCTTTAGACTTTTTGATAATAGCAATCCTAATGAACTTGAGGTGATGTTTTAATATTGACTTGCATTTTCTTGATAATTAGTGATGTTGAACATGTTTATATACCTGTAGGCCATTTGTATATTTACTTTGAAAAAAATGTATATTTGGGTTGTTTGTCCTTGGTTTTGCCATTGTTGTTGTTATTTGGGGTTTTATTTTATTTATTTATTTATTTATTTATTTATTTATTTATTTATTTGTTGGTGATACTGAGATTGAACCCAGGGGCATTCTACCTCTGAGCTATACCCAAATCCCTATTTTATTTTATTTTTTGATTTTTATTTTGAAACAGGGTGTCACTAAGTTCCGGAAGCTGGCCATGAACTTGCTATCCTCCTGTCTCAGCCTCCCAAGTACCGGGATTTCAGGCATGCACCCCCACACCCAGCTTTTTGTCCATCTTTAAATGGAGTTATTTTGCTTCTGTTATTGTTTTGCTATTAGTTATATAATTGTTTATGTGTTTTGGATATTTATGCTCCATCTGATATATGGCTTGGAAATATTTTCTGCCATTATGTAGGTTGCCTTTCCCCTTATTGTTTCCTGTGTTGCACAGAAATATTTCTTGTAACATAAACCCACTTGTTTATCTTTGCTTTTTTCCCTGTGTTTTTGACGTCATATAGCTGTTTCCCTGTGTTTTCTTCTAAGAGTTGTACAGCATCGGGTCATATATTTAAATCTTTAATCTATTTACAGTTGATTTCCTGTACAGTGCAAGATAAGGATCCAATTTCATTTTTTTCATGTGTATGCCCAGGGTTTCACAATACCCCCCCCCTTTTTTTTAATCAGGGAGAGAAAAAATTTGGTGAATAGCCTTGTAACCATTCTTTTCCTTACCCAAGTTAATCCATTTTTTTGCGGTATCGGGAATTGAACCCAGAGGCATTCTACCTCCGAGCTACACCCCCGGCCCTATTTTTTTTATACTTTATTTTGAAACCGGGTCTCATAAAGTTGCAGAGGGCCTCACTAAGCAGCTAAGGCTGGCCACAAACCCAGATCCTCGGGTCTCCGCCTCCCAAGTACTGGGATTACAAGGGTGCGCCACCACACCCGGCTCCCAAGTTCATCTTAATGCTGGTGCCTGGCTTCCTACAACTTCAAGCCACTGTTATGACAGCACACAGATGTTTGCTCATCTTTACTTGAAATGTCTTCACCTTCAAGAGTATCACAGAGCACACCCCTACTTTCATGCACACTCTAAAATCAGATTGTGCTAGGCCACAGTCTCTGCCATACCGTTACCACAGGCTACGTCACACAAACAGATACTTTCCTTCAGTTTTACAGTCTTGTACTACAGGGAATCCAGTGTCCCTTTCTGTCCTCACTTTGTCATTTTGCAGAGGCATAGTTTCTGAGAGGTGTGTTTCTATACACAGTGTTATCAGCAGGGTTCTTAGCCTGCCCCCTCCTCCTGAACAATAGATGTTATGGTTTGTATTTCAAATATCCCCCCAGGAGTCTCTTAGGCAATGCAGCAACGCTCAAAGGTAAAAAGATTGGATTATGAGGGCTCTGACCTTCCACCATGACATTCCGCCTCACCTCAGGCCTAGAGCGATAGAGTCAGCCAACCATGGACTGAGACCTCTGAGACCGTGAGCCAAAATAAACTTTTCCTACTTTAAGTTGTTCTTGTCAGGTATTTCGCTCAAGTTGTTCTTGTCAGGTATTTCGCTCACAGTGACGAAAAGCTGACTAATACAGAAGATAAATCCCCATATCTAGCTGTCTATCTCTTTCTGTGTCAGGAATGTTTTCAGTTTCTGTCAGTGCCCGCAGTAGCCATACTGGTTTTACTACCTATGTCACAGCTGTCAGCTTGTTGGTGGATGTTGTGTTTTTCACAGGTTTTCTGCCTGCTCAGGACCAGTTTGAGTCTGTCTGGTATTGTTCTTTTTCCAAAGCCAGTATAGTGCCAGAAGTATGCTGTATGATACGATATCAGGAATACAGACCTTCAGTTCAGTATTGTAGGCAATAGAGATTATGTCATTAGTAAGGCTGGATGCTCACTGAGTGCCAATAAATACGAAAAACAGACTTCCCTTTCTGAAATCTGCCCCGGGAACTTAAAGAACATCATAGTTGGGATTGTAGTACCAGGAACCAAGGAAAGACCACTGGGCCGTGGCCTGCACAAAAAGGGTGTGGCGTTGCTACCCAGAAAATGTCATTTTCTAAAAAGTTTATTTACTGGGCTACTATCTTGGGAACTAAAGTGTCTTTAATCCCTTTGTGGTTTTAATTGAGCATTTTATATTATTTCATCTTCTTTCTTTTCTTAGGATATCAGTTATACTTTTTTAAAAAGCTCTTTGAAGTGGTTACCATAGATTCTGTAGTATCCACTTGCAACAAATCCAAGCCCAATTTGAACACTATACCTGTTTACGTGTGGCCTAACTTAAAGCAGTCGTAATGGCTCCTCCTTGCCCCTTTTATCATTGCTGCCATTCCTTTCACTTACTAAATATACAGAACACACACACAAAAGCACAAGATATATACATATGCATCATAATCAAATAAATTGCTGCTGGCATTATTCTGAACGAACTCTTACATGTTATATCAATTAAGAAAAAGAAAAGTCTATTACATTCACTTATTCTTTCTTTGATGCTCTTCCTTTTATTAGGTATTATCTGGGCCATATATTATTTCCTTTCTCCCTGAAGGACTTCTTTTAACATTTTTGCAATAAATATCTCTACTGGCAATAGATTCCTTCTATTTTTGTTTGAGAAAGTATGTCGCCTTTGTGTGTGGGGGGGGGGTACTGTGGGTTCAACCAGAAGCATTCTACCTCTTAGCTAGACCCCCCAACCCCATTTTAATTTATTTGGAAACAGGGTCTTGATAAGTCACAGAGAACCTCGCTAAGTTGCTGAGGCTGGCTTCGAACCTGTGCTCCTGCTGTCTCAGCCTCCCAAGTAGTGGGATTACTGGTGTATGCGAACATGCCCAGCTTCACCTTTACTTGGAAGGACAATTTCACAGTTGAGCATTCTGGTGTATTCCATAGTGATTCTTTTTTCCTTTCCCATGCTGGAAATTACAAGGGGATTTTCCTGCAGATTATTATGGCTGGCAGTTTTTTCACCCCACTTTTCTTGCTTACGTGGTTTGAGAAGTTGGGTGTAGTTCTTATCTTTGCTCCCTTATAGGTAAGGTATTCTTTCCCCAAACCTCTTTGCAGGGCTTTTTCTATGACTCTGATTTCCTGTGCTTTGACAATTATATGCCTGGGTATATTCTTTGCATTTGTTCCCCTTGGTGTCCTCTGAGCTTCCTGGACCTGCGGTGTGGTGTATGACATTAATTTAGAGGAAATTCTGTCATTATTGTTTCAAATGCTCCTCCTGTTCTTTCTCTACTTCTACTTCTGGTGTTCCCATTATACATGTTATACCTTTTGTAGTTGCCCCACTGTTCTTGGATAATACTTTCTTTTTCTCTTCTTCTTCTTCTTCTTCTTCTTCTTCTTCTTCTTGTCTTTATTCTCTTTGCTTTTGCTTTTCGGTTTTAGATGTTTCTACTGAAATATGTTCAAGCTCAGAGAGTCTTTTCTCAGCCGTGTACACTTTACTAATAAACCTATCAAGGGCATTTTTCATTTGTTAGTGTTTTTGATCTCTGCCATTTTTATTTTTTCCTATGATTTCCATCCCTCTGCTCGCTTGCCCATATGTTCTTGAATGCTGTGCTCTTTATCCACGAGAGTCCTTAGCACATTAATCATAGTCGTTTTAAATTCCCAGTCTGAGCCAGGTGTGGTGGTGCACGCTTGTAATCCCAGTATTTGCGAGGCTGACAGGACTGCAGGTTTGCAGCCAGCCTCAGCAGCCTAGTGAGACCCTGTTTCAAACTAAAAAGTAAAATAGAGCTCAGAGGTAGAATGCCCCTGGGTTCCATCCCCAGTACCACCAAAAGAAAAAAAAAATCCCATTCTGATCATTCTAACATCTCTGGTTCTGATGATTGTTGGTTTTCCAGCTGTATTTTTTTTTTTTGCCTTTTAGTATGCCTTGTTACTCTTAATGGGCAGACATGATGTACTAGGTAAAAGAAACTGCTGTGAAATTGCCTTTAGTAATATAATGGGAAAGTGGGGGGTAAGCAGAAGTGTATGGCCCTATCTTTAGGTCTCACTCTTTAGGTCTAAGCCTCTTGACTATGGATTTCACAAGTGTTCCTCAAAGGTCCCCCCCCCGCCCCCAGGTGGCAAAGGATGGCTGACAGAAGTGGTGGTTGGGTGTTTCCCTTCTACACGGAAGGGTATATAGCTGGCTGGAGTTCAATCCTTGCCTTGTTCCAGATCAGTTAGGTTCTGATAAAACACCAGTAGGTTAGGCGCTAGTTAATGAATTTCCCCTGAAGGTGGGCCTTTTCAAGAAGTGAGCACTCTTGTGTTTCAAAGTGGGTCCCTTTTCCTTTCCCATGCTAGAAGTTACAAGGGAATGTTTCTCCAGCATTTACTCTGAGCACCAGGTCAAACTCTTGGAGGTCATAACTCCTGAAAGCTTGAGAAGCCCCCTCCTCCCAACAGAAACTACATCCCCTGGAGTTTTCTTTTCTTTTCTTTTTTTTTTTTTTTTGCAGTACGGGGGATTGAACCCAGGGGCGTTCTACCTCCGCGCTACACCCCCGGCCCTATTTTTTATACTTTATTTTGAAACCGGGTCTCACCAAGTTGCGGAGGGCCTCACTAAGTAGAGAGAGAGAGACAGAGAGAGAGCGCTGAAGCTGGCCGCGAACCCGGATCCTCCGGTCTCCGCCTCCCAAAGTACTGGGATTACAAGCGTGTGCCACCACGCCCGGCATGGAGTTTTCAACTCTCAGGCTGTCCACGCCGAGACTCCCGCAGTTTCCTGCTTCCGCACTGATTCCAGCAGGCTTCTGCCCCGGCCACGATTCTCTGTATCTACCTATGTCTCTCCAATTTGGGGGACAGTGGTCTTCTCTTTAACCTCACTATTTACAGGTCTAAAAGGGGTTCATTATCAGTTTGTTCAGCTCTTTACCTGTTAGGACACAGTAGTGATTCCTAAGCTCCTTACATGTAGAATTTTTTTTGGGGGGGGGTACTGGGGATGGAACCCAGGGGCATTCTACCTCTGAGCTACACCCCCAGCCCTATTTTTTATTTTTTATCTTGAATCAGGGTCTCACTAAGTGGCGGAGGGCCTCACTAAGTAGCTGAGGCTGGCCACAAACCTGTGATCCTCCTGTCTCAGCCTCCCAAGTACTGGGATTATAAGCATGCACCACCATGCCCAGCTGTGTGTATATTTTTAAAGATATTTTCTGAGTAGTTTTGCTGGGAATTCTATATAACATCCTAAATTTAGCAGAATGTAGTTTGACCTTATACCAATGTAGTTTTGATGATATACAAAAAATAGATTCTATACAGCTCTATCCCCTTGTATGTTCTTATAGTCTCAAATTGCATCTTTATGTAATGAAGGCCCCCCAAATTAGGTGTGTAATTATTGTTTCATGCATTTGGGGTTTTTTGTTGTTGTTGTTTTTGGCAATACTCGGGGTTGAACCTAAGGTTACCCTACCTCAGAGTTATGCCCATAGCCCTTTTTACTTTTTTACTTCGAAACAGGGTCTCGCAAAGTTGCTGAGGCTGTCCTCGAACTACCGATCCTCCTGTCTCAGCCTCCCAAGTACTGGGATTACAGGCATGTGACATGACACCCGACTTGCATTTGTCTTTTAAGTCACATAGGAAATTAAGAGACGTTATGAACTAAAAATACAATAATGCAGGCTTTCATGTTTACATATGTGCTTACCTATTCCAGAGTCTTGTAATTTTTATATGGTCTCAAGTTTCTAGTCTCCTTTCATTTGAGCCTTGAAAGACTCTCAAGTGCTTTTTGTGGAGCAAATTTCCTACTAGTAATGTGCTCCCCCTCATGTTTCATTCATTCAGGAAGGTCTCTGTTTCTCCCCGCCCCGTGGTACTGGGGATTGAACCCAGGGGCATTCTACCTCTGAGCTACACCCCCAGCCCTCTTTTATTCTTTTACTTTGAAACAAGGTCTAGCTAAGTTGCTGGTGCAGGCCATGAACCTGTGATCCTCCCGTCTCAGCCTCCCAAGTACTGGGATTACAAGCGTGCGCCACCACGCCCGGCTTCTCCTTCATTTTCAAAGACAAGTTTTACTAGACATAAAATTTTTGGTTGACCAATTATTTTTCTCTCAGCACTTTTTAAGAAGCGTTATCCCATCCCCTTCCGGCTTCCATGCTTGCTGGTGAGAAATATGTTCTTAATCTTACTGAGACTCGCTCCACATGATGAATCATGTCTCTTGCTCCTTTCACAATTCTATTTTTGTCTTTCAACAATTTGATTATGATGTGTCTTTGCGTCAATCTCTTATTTATCCTTTGTGGAGTTCGTTTAGGTTCTTGGACATAAGAGATCCATGCCTTTCATCAAATTTGGGAAGTTGGTGGCCATCATTCCCTCATTCTTCCTGCCTCTCTCCCCTCTTCTTCTGGGATTCCCATTGCACATACATTGGTGTACCTGGGTGGACCACAGGACTCGCAGGCTCTGCTCATTCTTCATTCTCTTCTCCTGATCCTCAGGCTTGATGCTGTCACGTGATCTTTAGGTTCATTGATTCATTTACCTACTCAGGTATGCTAATGAACCCTCTAGAGTTTCTTCATTTCAATTATACTTTTCAGGTCCAGAATTTCTTTTCAATTTCTTTTTCTAATTTACATCTCTTTGTTGATATTCTCTATTCTCCTAGTTTCCTTTAGATCTCTGTTCATGATTACCTTTAGTATTTTAGACTACTTGTTTAAAGTCTTTCAAATGTCTGTGTTTCCTCAGGGACAGTTTCTTCTGTAAAAAAGCCATACATTTTTTGCTTCATTATATTCTTCATAATTTTAAACTGGAGATTTTAAACATTATATGTGATAACGTGGAACATTAGATTATTTTCAACCTCAGAATTATTCTGTTAATGCTGTGGACTGTAGCTGTTTGTTTATTGACTTCTAAATTATTTTTGCGAAGTCTATGTTCTTGTCGTGTGTGGTCTTAGAAGTCCCTGCTCCTTTAGCTTATGTTCAATTCATTTTGACATAGATTTCTTTGAGTTGCAGGAGTCAAAGAAAGAGAGGTAGGAGAGAAAAAGGAAACATAAAACTTCTCCCAGTTTTCACAAACTAACTGCTGGAGGATTTCCTCAACACTGGGCCAGGATGTTACAAAACTCTGTCTTAGCCTTCATTTCCAGGTTGAGGTGAGCATAGAGATCGGCCAGAGCTTGGGTGTTCTCAGTACTTTTCTTAACATGTGTGCCCATGGCCTTATAAATTCCCCAGCATGCCAGGCGTGGTGGCGCACGCTTGTAATCCCAGTACTTGGGAGGCAGAGATAGGAGGATCCAGGTTCGCCGCCAGCCTCAGCTACTTAGTGAGGCCCTCCACAATTTCGTGAGACCCAGTTTCAAAATAAAGTATAAAAAAATAGGGCCGGGGGTGTAGCTCAGAGGTAGAACACCCCTGGGTTCAATCCCTGATACCACAAAAAATAAATAAATAAATAAATAAATAAATAAATAAATAAATAAATATATAAATAAATACCCCCAGCATACCCGGGCACTTTGGAATGCCCTGATTTCCCAAAGACATTCTCATGGATTACCTTCTCTGATGCTTTCAGTAGTCTACTGTATATCTCAACCACTGTGATGTTTGACTATTTTACCATGTTGGCAAGTAATTTCCACCACAGTCACTCTATCAGTCCTTTAGGCAGCCCCCAAACAATGTACAATTCTTTTTAAATAAAATCTGCTCAGCTCCTTCCACATACAGGGACTAGGATGCCACACTTGGAACGTAGGCGACCGTTTTCAGGATGGCCACCAGGCTGGGGGTGGGGGTTGCGAGGAGAAGTAAAAATGCCACAACACGTTCCTACCATTTTTATTTTTATTTTTATTTATTTTTTGCGCTACTAGGGATTGAATGCAGGGGCATTCTACCTCTGAGCTACACCCCCAGCCCTAGTTTTTTATTCTTTATTTTGAAACAGGGTCTCACTAAGTTGCAGAGGGCCTCACTAAGTTGCTGAGGCTGGCCATGAACTCAGATCCTCTGGTCTCAGCTTCCCAAGTACTGGGATTACCAGCGTGCGCCACCACGCCCAGCTCCTATCATTTTTAAATTCCCCATTTCTTCCTTTGATGTTCACTTGATTGCTGAAAACCACTGATCACTTTCCCAAGTTCTGACAAGGTCACGTGACAGTTTTTGTTGTTGCTTTAATGTTTATGTGAAGGTCAAAGTCCTTGGGGTTATCTATTTTTGCTGATGTCACTCGCAGTCCTCACATTTTTTAAGAGAGCATTTGAAACTTCTTCTGACTTTTGTATCCACAGTATTGCAATGTGAGGTAGGGGGCCAAATGCTGTTGGAATCTGGTCAATTTCTCCCTTCACAGGTATTTCATAGGTCACAGCATTCTGCCTCCTAGAACTGCTGAAGGGATGAGTCATGTATGTTTTAGGTGTAACTTTGTAGGTTTTATGCTTTCTTAGGAGGGTAGGTGGGGAGATTTGAAGTCAGAAGGAAGAAAGCATTCTATTTTTCTTAACCTTGGCTCAAAATTATTTTCCAATTAGGCCTTCTTCTTAGTACCCCTGTCGAATCCCTCAGCGAGTCTTGCCAACTCTGGATTTGCCCACTCCTGGCCTCTCTAGCCACCACCATCATTTCTCTTCCTGGTCGCCTCCCTTTTCTCTTCCCTGACCTCCCAGTTTCCACTAAGGCTTCCTCTATTTCACTCTTCACACAGCAACCCCAGGGAGTTCTTTAAATATAAAACGCATCTTGCTGCTTCCCTTCTCTAATATTTCAGCAGCTTCCTGACATGTCTCGGGTCAGTTTTAGTGAACACAGAGACTAGTTCAGGAATACTTGTGCCCCTCATTTGCTAAGAAAGTGTTCCATGGTGGGCAGCTGAAAATCTGCATAGGGGACTCCTTAGAGCTCTACCAGTAATGGAGGGAGCTGGGGTACTTCCTGTCACCAAAGGCTGCCTCTGGAGGTTCGCGCTGCAGCCCTCTTGGCCTGCTCCGTATGCAGCTAAGCAAGCCCCTGAGGTCAAGGTTATTATTAAAGTATCTGGGAGGTCTGCACTGAGAAGCCATTGGTGTGGAGAGCATGTGAGTGATGAGGGTAGTACCTGGGTGGGGACCCATGCTGCCAGTGTCCTCGATTATATAGGGACAATGTGCCCCCAGTGGGTGCCACACAGCAGGGCCTCTGTGGTTTACTGAGATGCCTGCCTCAGTCAGGGTCTTGGTTTCTCTCTCTCTCTCTCTCTCTCCCCCACAGCCATTTAACATTAGCCATGTGCCCTTCTGCTGCTTGGAACAGGCTATTTCCTAAGTAAGGGTTACCCTCATTTCTACATGTTTTCTGATTATTGGAAATTCCGCAAGGACTGACCAATCTGATTCCCAGCCCGAACAGGTCGGGCAGCATTAGCTTAAGGGCCACACGGCCACACGGAGCAGATGCTACAGTGTCTTTCCACGAAATGGTGCTCATGCTGAGAGACTCGTAGCAGAGAGGTCCCCTGGGCCCCTTGCCCTCCTCCTGCACGCCGCCCTTCTGCAGCCAGCAGGGGTGGGGAGCCAAGCTGAGCTGATTACTTTTGACATCAGTTGTTAACATAATTTTGACGTTAAGCCTCCCCCAAGCTCTGGGGTGACTCTGACTGTGTCCAGGCTCTGGCTTGAGGAGCCATAGGGAGCCTCTCAGCCCCAGATCTGGCCTGGCTGGAGGCAGCCTGGGAAGGGACCTGTGTTTCTCAAGCCCGCGCCCTCGGGGCTGGGGGGTGGGGCCCCAGCAGATGTCTGGATTTGGTAGCCAGGGCCTGGAGCCGGATGCTGAGAACGAGGCCTGCAACTCATTTCCCCATTAAACATTCTGAGAACATCTGCACCGGTTTCCAAGGCTTCTCCCTCACTAATTGCTTTGATTATTGTGTGAAGTTAAGAACTGGCACATTTCCGTGATGTTGTGATGAAGGTGAAAAGATCGCTCTTAATTAGATTAAAAACATTTTTTTCTTCCTGTGTAATTTTGCCTTGAAAATCAAGGCCACTTTTTTGTTTTCTTCATCCAAAGACCTCCAGAAACTTTCCTCCCCACCTCTCCAGAGGTTTCTGGGGAATGTCCTGTGAGCTCAACTCTTGGAGAAGATAGTGCTTAACCCAGATTCCATTGTATATTAAACTTTCCTGGGGCTGCTCTTGCTTTCTGGAACCTTCCCCTGAAAATGTGTCTTAGGAGACCTGGACAGTGACTTCCTGCAGCACGGATACCCAGGTGGGTTGACTTAGTTGCATGGGCGGCTGACACCATCCTGGCTCTGTCATTATCTGTCCTCCACGACACCTTCCCGATTCAGACCCCACCCCTGGACCCACAGAACCATGTCCATTCAGTCTGAGATTTGTGTGTACTGAGGTTGGTATCCCCATTATGAGGGGAAGCATTTAGGGGGAAGAGGGCCCCCGGTATCTAAACTCTGGGGTTGTCCGAAGCCCAACATCCTACCTGGGACTTCTCAGGATCCCACAGGTCATCTTGGACTCTGTCACAACACTGTCACACTCAAGTCAAACCTATTCTGCACACCCTTGACTGGATGTGAAAGCCAACGTGTTCCACAGCTTGGTCCAGACACCGGTTTACACAAGGGTGTGGAGAGGGGCTCACTGGGGAGTGGGGGTTTGCATTACAGCACTATGAAGTCAGCAGCCAGCCTGGGGCGCCCCTTTCCCAGAGCTCCCTGGCTGCTGCAGGGTTGGGGCTGGGGCCTCAGGCCAACTTCTTTCCCTCCAGCCTCCTCCTCCCTGCTGTCTACCCTACGAAGCCCAGCAAAGGCGCCCAGAGGAGATTAGCTCTTTTGTATCCTAGACTCACCCCAAAACACATCTCCTCAGGCTCATACATCACCCCCAAGTTTGTCACACACATTCCTGAGGACTCTGTTGGTAACAAACGATAGAACCCCCAACTCAAACTAGCTTAATGACAATAGGGACATTTTTTGGCTCACACATCTGGACTCAGCTGTTCCGGACACAGCTGGACCCCTGGACTGCGATGCCTGGACTGCGATGATCGTGCTCTCCTCCCCTCCACCCTGTTCCCTCTTTTGTTCTCTCTTTCCCTTACTTCACTCTATGCATTGGCCCTGTGACACAGCCATATCCTTAGACAGCCACTCTCCAGTGGGAGCAAGATGGCCACCGGCTTGAATCCACCATCTCAGCAAAGCCAGTAAGAAGCCATCTCGTTCCCCACAATTACTGCCCAATTCTGGGACTGAGTCCTCATTGCCCCTAACTAGGGCACAAGCCCTCCTCAGATGTGCAGGTGTACCTCTGATGGCCAAGTCTAGGCCCCTGGGCCGCCTCTGGGGATGGCTACTGGGGACCTGAACCCTGTACACTAGGAGGAGGAAAGGAGGAGCCCCTTAAGGAGGATTTGAGAAGCTATCTGCAGAAGCCAGGCCTGGCTGCTGGGCAGGCAAAAACAACAGGTGTCCACTCAAGCAAGGTATTTTCCTAAGCGGAACCGTGTGCCAGCTGTGAATATACATTTTCACTCCACCCCTCTCCTCGTTCCTGGCAGCTGTTGTGGGAATGGCTTTTACACTCTGTCCGTGCCCCTTACTTTTCGCCTCTGAGTGGAGACACAGGTGGTGGTGGGGCTGCTCTGGCTCAGGGTCTGTGAGCTGGGCATAGGCAGCTGGCACAGGCTGTGGGGCTGCGGCTCAGCAATGTCACGCAGGGCCTGGCTGCAGCTGTCCGGATGCCCTAGGGAGGGCTTCTCCTTCATGGTGCACGATCCACAGGGCTTTGGCGAATCCACCAAGAAGGGGCCAGAGAAGGGGCCTCTGGGTGAAGAGGACAGGGGCAGCTTGTTTATTCCCATGGAGTGAGCAAGCTCAGGAAACTTGCCCGTGCCAGGCACCGAGGGACATGGGGGAGGCGGAAGGCGAGGTTCCTGTGCCAAGGGCCAGGCACACATAAGCCCCACAGCCATCCAGGGGAGGGGGCAATCTCCGGAGCCTTGGAAGGCCTGTTGGGGGAAGAAGGCTTGGGTTACACCTGGGAGATTAGGCAGGATTTTAAGCAGTCAGGAGGAGGAGGACAGGGGTGAACAGCCGGTCGACGTTACTGGGAAGGGCCCAGACACCAGCAAGAGGGCAGCTGGGGTGTGTTGGGGGGGGGGACAGCAAGTTAGTTGGTACTTGAATGCTGATCTAGCGTGAGCAGGGTGGGGTTGGAGCTCCATGCAGAGGGAGTAAAGCCAGATGCTCTGGGGAAGGGAAGTGTTTGGAGAACTTCATGACAGAAGAGAGTTCTGAGTAGCTGAGACACATGGACAGCTTAAAGACAGGTGGAGGGACAAAGGATGCTCTGATACACTCTATTAACTGCAGGGTGACACGCACAGGGCAGGGGGCCTGAGAGCAAGGCACAGATATGGGTGGAGTTCCACAAATTATTGTCTCCTGACTTGTCAAAGTATCATTCAAAGTAGCAAATACAAACAGAAAGAAGCAAGAGCTCCCGAAGTCCCTTCTCCCAAATACAAACACAGCTAACATTTTGATCTATTATTTCCTTCCAGTCTTTTTTCCATGCTCATATTTCTTTCTAAATAAAATGCAGATCGCCCTTCTGCGCAGGCCCACTAGCTGGAAAGCAAGATGCTGTGCCGAGTCTGGTTCCGGTTCTCTTGAGAGAGGGTGAGACTTGGCAGCTGGAGGGCCCAGCTGGGGCGGTCGCCACGCCTGAGGCTGCATTCGCCATCCCAGACCTCCCATTTTCCTAGAAAACAAAATTGTTTTGTTCTGCCCTGAAAACTTAGGCCCAGATTCTGGCCTGGACAAGGCCAGGGCAGCCAAGGAATGAAAGCATCAAAAACCAGGGCTGTCTTAGGCAAGTGTGACTTCACTGTCCCCAGGAAGCAGTGTTTTCCCCAGAGCCGGGCACTCAGACTGGTTCAGCAGAGCGCGCCTGGCACTGCTCCAGGGCCCTCTGCAGGGGCCGAACGTCCAGATGAGCTGCCTGTCACCGTCCCCGTGGACTCCGCTGGCTCCGCAACTCGCTCCTCACATCTCTGTAAAAGACCAACCCTGGGCTCCTCAGGTGGGAGTGACCGAAGCGCTGCCTCAAAGGAGCAGCGTGAGGCTCCTCTGCACCAGCTTTTAGATGTCTGTCTGGCTGTGACTGCGGGTCAGAATAGGTAGGAGGTGGCAGGCCTGGTCGTTGCTTCCCCACCGAGGAGGAGGCACACCCGACACACACACACACACCCCACACATACACACACCACACCACACACACACACCTGGCAGGCAGCAGCCTCTCCTTTTGATTTACAAAAACAACCCCGTAGAGCCCTTCTCTCTGACCCTGCTTCGGGGCCCCATGTGCCATTCCCAGGATTAAACCAAAGAGCACACATTCCTCTCTGGCAGGTGCAAGCCCCACCCGCTCCAGGCAGCCAAATGATGTGCACATTTTAATTTCCTAAAACACCAGGGCTGGGCCTTTCTCAGGAGCTGAGTGGCTCACCCTTGGCCCTCGGGCTCTAGAGATGGCACTTGTCATCCATGGGTGTTTGGAAAGCAACCCCCTCTTCCAGCCACCACTCTGCTGCTCCTTCCTTCTATATACAAGTGATGCAGACATTGAAATATGCACTTGTATTCTTTCTCTTTTTTTCCCAAAAGAACATTTGAATCCTGGATGTAGTTTTAGCTCTGTCACTTGACAACTGTATAATATAACCCAGGGTACTTGAATCTCAGCCCTGAGTCTCTAAAGTGGGGGCGGTGAGATGCTCCCACCAGGTTGCAGACCTGTGGGCCTCTGAATGTGCACACATTCCTCACGGCTTACCGGACCTTCCCTGGTCTCTCCAAGGATGTCACGGGCACGGAGCCTTCCACGCGGAGTCCTTCTCCCGGCTGTGACTAAGTAATGTCTGTACGGTTTCCTGCTGGAAGTCTGCCGCTGGCCCCCACGGGCCAGGAGCTCCTGAGTTTATTTATATTTCCCTGATTGCTAGTCAGGCACAACACCTTTCCACATGCTCATCAGCCTTTTGGATTCCTCTTTTGTGATGTGCTTTTTCTGTCCGTTGCCCATTTTTTAAATAGGTCATTTATATTTTATCGATTCACAGGAGTTCTTTGTATTTTCTAGGTCTTACGCTCTTGTCGTCTTTTCACTCTTTAAGGTGTATTTTGATGACTAGGTCTTAACTTTGATGCAGTCAAATTATTTGTCTTTGCCTTATGGTTATTGCTTCTTGGTTAAAAAAAAAAATCTTTCCTAACCCCGAAGTCATGGAGATATTCTTCTAAATTCAGTTATATAGGTCTTCTAGTTTTGCTTTTCCTCATTAGGTCTTCAATCCCCTGGAATGTCAAGAATGAGTGTTTGGTGTATGGTGTAAGGAAAACTCGAGGGTCCAATTTACTGTTTTCCCCATGTGTGTATCCAGTTGCCCCT
The DNA here is from genome assembly GCA_004027185.1 of Glis glis. Lineage (NCBI taxonomy): Eukaryota > Metazoa > Chordata > Mammalia > Rodentia > Gliridae > Glis > Glis glis. The sequence continues at coordinate 36,449 of PVJS01002287.1, read as the reverse complement.
GAGTGTTTATTGAGAAGTCCACCCTCTTCCCATCACATGCAGGCCACCTCTGGTGTCACTGCACGTGTCCACGTGTGGCGGCTACTTCCGGAGCTCAACGCTGTCCCACTGGCCTGGGAGTCTCTCCCTGCGCCCGCACAACAGGCAGAACGACCACTGCTTTGGAAGCAGTGCTGATGTTTGCTAAAGCAAGTTCTATACCCTGTTCTTTAAGAATACTAACCTTTTGGACTTTTTTTTTTTTAATTTTAGAATCATCTTGCCAAGGTGCTCACATATAATTCTTGGGATTTTTATTAAGATTGGGGAGATTAAGGTTTAAGGGAAATCTTTTCATCAATTTTTTTTTTGGTGTTTTGTTTTGTTTTGTTTTGTTTTGTTTTGTTTTGTTTTTGCAGTAACGGGGAGTGAACCCAGGGGCATTCTACCTCCAAGCTACACCCCCGGCCCTATTTTTTTTTTTTATCCTTTATTTTGAAATAGGTCTCACGAAGTTGAGGAGGCCTCACTAAGTAGCTGAGGCTGGCCACGAACCCGGATCCTCTGGTCTCCGCCTCTCAAGTACTGGGATTACAAGCATACGCCACCACGCCCGGCTTATCAGTATTGAGTTTTCTAGTCAACAGAATGAAGGCAACTAGAGAACGGTTCTCTATTTGTCTTCTTTGAAGTCTCCCATTCAAGTTTCATACTCTTCTCCATAGTTCTTGACTATCTTTAGATGTTTAAGTTTCTTTTTGTACTTTTTAGCTTTCAGGAGAGAGACAAATAGTAGTCACCATATACCTTTCACCAATTTCCCCTAATGTTAGCATCTTATAAAACCATGATAAATTGACCAAAACGAAGAAATGAACATTGCTACGACACTACTAAGCTGCAGTTTAGTTCTTTCTCCAGTTTTACTACTAATGCCTTTTTTCTGTTCCAGGACCGCATTCAGGATCCATAATTACACCCATTCAGCAGGTCTCCTAATCTCCTCTGATCTGTGAGGACTTCTCAGCCTTGTGTTTCATGACCGCGACACTTTTGAAGAATACTGGTCAGGTGCCAGTGTTGCTCAGTTCGGGTTTGTCTAGTGATTTTGCAGAGTTAGACTAGGGTTATAGGGTTGGGAAAGAATGCCACCAAGGCGCGGTGCTCGTCTCGTGTGTCACGTCACCATGGTTTAGCACTGCTGATGCTAACCTTGATCCATGTGGTTACGGGCGTGTCCATCCAGGTTCCTTCACCGGAACCAAGCTACATTTCCCCTTCCATAATCTAGTCAGTAGAAGGGAGCCACTAAGTCCAGTCCATGTTCAAGGGATGGGGAGTTCAACTCGGCCCCCGGAGGAATATCAAAGAATCTGTGAGCCTGTGTTAAACCCACTGTAGCAATTAAAACATGTTTGGGGAGAGAGACTTTGAAGTTTCTCCTTAAAATTTCACCCACTAATTTCAGCATTCATCCATGGATCTTTCCTGCAGCAACTATGACTGTGGTGTGTTTCAATTATCCTCATTCCTTCTACACTTACTATTCAGAACTCTTCTGTAAGAAAGATGTGTCTGTGTCTTTCAATTATTTATTTAGCAGTATGGACTGGGGGTTATACTCCAATGCTATTGTTATTTTGTTGCTCAACTTGTTCGAGCTTTGGCCACTGTTTGGTATGCGTGTCCCTGTTGACATGCTCCATCCTTTTCATGTATTTTTAAGCATTTCCTTCCTTTCTAGCACTAGACAATACTTGAGGGTCATCTTGTATTTTCCCTATCCCAGCCCTAGAATCACCCATTCATCCAGAAAGTCCCAGCTCCTTTTATTGGAGAACTAACGGTGTTTAGCAACCAGAATCTGGACACTGAGCATGCTTACTGCTATGAGGTGTCACTGCTTCTATCTCCTCTCAGTGGATCGAGCTAAAAAATTATATGTATGTACATAACCTGAGCACACATACATATCCATCTTTCTGCATCTATCAGTATCTACATGAAGCTAGTGCTGAGTCTACACTCCTATTTCTGAGAATAGGATTCATTCTGACTTCCCCTACCCCCACTTCTATTATCTAATATATTTATTTATTCATATAATCCTACTTTGCAGGTAGTACCCCATGTGAAACAAACTTACCTTCGAGAACACAGTGCTTATGACAGTATTTTCTGACTTTAGCCATTCAGTCTCCAGTCAAAACACTGTTTTTGAAAGCACCATAAGCCAGCTCCTCCTTCCCCTCTCCTTTCAGTGCTGTGTCATATATTTGTAACATAGTCAGAATCCATTCACCATGTCTGCTTTCTGTCCTAGGGTCCTTGAGCATTCTGGTTGATTTTTTTAATTTGCATATAGAAAAAGTGACTTGCAGATGTATACATCTGTGGGTTTGACAAATGCCTCAGGTCATATTTACCACCACAGTATCATTTACAGGAGTTTCATAACCCTAAAGTGCTCTAGTGTAAGCCTTTTGAAGTACTCTTCCTCTCTAACCACTAGCGGTCATGGATCTGTTTTATAGTACCTATAGTTTTGCTTTTTCTAGAATGTCCTAGAAGTTGAATCATATAATATATAGCCATTCACATTTGGTTTCTTTAACTACTCAGCAAAATGCATTTGAGATTCATCCATGCTGCTACATGAATCATTAGTTCATTTCTTTTTACTGCTTGGTGGCATTCCATAGCATGCACAAAGAAAATGTACCATGGTTTGCTATTCATTCATCTGGTATTTGTTTGTCTGTCCGTGGCACTGGGGATTGAACCTAGGCGCATTCTACCTCTGAGTTACAGCCTAGCCCTATTTTATTTTTCATTTGGAAACAGGATCTCTCTCACTAAGTTGCTGAGGGCCTTGCTAAGTTGCTGAGGCTGACTTCGAACCTACAATCCTCCTGTCTCAACCTCCCAAGTACTGGGATTACAGGAGTGCAGCACCACACCCAGCTTCCATTCACCTAAAGACATCTGGCTTGTTTCCAGCTTCAGTTTCCGGCAATTTTGAGCGAAATTGCTGGACACATTTGTGTACAGGGTTTTGTGGTCCTAAATATTAAATTCATTGGGTTATATATCTGAGAAGGGCTACGAGATTACATGATATGTGTATGTTTTATAAGAAACTGTCAAACTGGTTTCCAAAGTGGCTGTGATGTTCTGTGAGAGTTCCAGTTGCTCTACTTCCTTGCGAGTGCTTAGTATTATCATCTTTATATATATATATTTTTTTTGTCTTTCATTTTAGCCATTCTTATAAGGTTGTGGTGGTATCTCCTGTGATTTTAACTTATATTTCCATAATGACCATTAATGTCGATTGGGCATCTTTTCATTGGATTGTGTGTTTTATTATTGTCAAATATTAAGTGTTCCTTATATATTCTGGGTACAAGTCCTTAACTTAATAAGCATTGTGCAAATATTTTCTCCAAATCTGTGGTTTGTCTTTATATGCCATTAACAGTGCCATTCACATAGCAAAACCTTCTAATTGTGATAAAATGCAGTTTGTTGATTCTTTTTCTCTTATGGGTTGAGCTTTTGGTGCTGTATTTCAAAACTCACTGCCAAATCCAAAGTCCCAGAGACTTTCTATGTTTACTTCAAATTTAAACCTTTAGAATTTTCATTTTATGATGACTTATCTCTCACATTAGGCAGAGATGCTAACTGTAGGAGAATTTACACACACCCACATTCATACATCTATTATTAGGAATAAATTTAAGAGACAGTTGTATTACTTAGGCATAAGGAAGTAGTTGTTTTCCACAAAGCAAAAAATATGTCGCTGTCAAAAACAAAACATTTTCTATGACAAAACAACATAATTAAAGTTAAAAGACCAATGATGGACTGAGAAAGATATTTTAACAAAGATTTACTATCTCTAATGTACAAAAATTTCCTCCAGTGACAAGCAAAACTGAGCAAGAAGAAACCCAAACAGCCACCAAGTCCAAAAAAGCCACACAGTGCAGAAAATGACAGCGGGTCACAAGTTTTCACGGACACGGGGGGGGGGGGGTTGGCGAGTCAGGTGCTAATAGCTTATTGGAAAAGCAATCCAGCAACATCTACTAAAATTACCAAGGATGCACCCTCTCTCTCTCTATTCAGTATGTCAGCTTTTCAGAATAAAGGGTGTGGCATTATTGTCTGAAGAAGTGGCTTAGAACTAAAGGAGCCTGAAGGTCCATAAAATGCGGACTGGGTGTACTAATTGTGGTAGATCTATGCTATGGACTACTATGCAGCTACTAAAATGACCATTAGGTGCCCGACTATATACCTGGAGAAAAATGAGATGAGCATGTTGCAGAGTGGTAGGAACAAAGTGATAAGAACAGAGCCGTCGTGTGTGTATAAAATCAATTCCCACCCGGCATGCGCTGCCATGAGTGGAGCGGGTGGGAGCCAGGGATCTACTATCAGTTAACGTGATGACACTGGAGGAGGAGGGCCAATGTGGATCTACTTGCTATGAGTATTCAGTTCTTTTGCAATAAAAACTTGAAGAAGAAAAAATAAGTTGCGAGCAAACTCTGATAGACTGGGGTGAATACGGAGTAAAAGCTGATCTGGATTAGACCCTCCGAGCTTCCTGTATCATAGTCACCGAAGGGCCCAGGAATCTGCATCTGAAGCCAGCTACTGGGGTTATTCTTGTACGTCCCTTGGGGTGCAGGTGGTTGATGTGGCATGATGACTCCAACGAGGAGCCAGGCCTATGACTCCTTGTAGGCAGGGGTCCTACCGTGCTGTAGTCCCTCGCCTGTTGCTCTGTCCGTGTGTGAGAGCAACACCATGGAGTGTCTCTCACCAGATCTGTGCCTATTATTATGTTTTCTTCTTGACCTAAATGTTAGATGAGGCTGGGGAGAGGCCTGGGCTCCTGAGCTCCGCCCCAGGCAGTCACCCACTGAGGAGTTTACTGTTCTTGGACGCTGAGGTCCCAGGCACGCAGGGCCGTCCTGAACACCTACGCACCACAGCCTGTCCCCGGGTAAACCTGATGGTTGAGGCTGAAGCTTCCAGGCACCGTCTCCATTCCTCACTTGGTCCTGGGAGTGTGCAGGTCTGTCCCCCAGCAGTGGCAGGCTGGAGGAGCATTTGAGCCCAGCTCTATCCAGCTCTAGGGCTCCTTTATCATCAAGCCCAAACGGAGGCCTAATGTGCTGTCCCACACACTTTCTCCACAGCAAGAAAGAGCCCCACACTGCTAGAAGTAAGCCCAGCCCAATTCCTGAGAACCAATAGCTACGCTGAGGACCTGGACCTTGAAGGGGAGACACTGCTGACCCCCATCACCCACGTGTCACAGTAAGTGCCCACTCGCCCGCGAAGGCTGGGCTGGAGGGGCATGGGCGCAAAGGGACTGCCTCAGCACAGGGGGAAGGCTCCGTCTCTCATCAGGCTCTGTCCAGTCACCCAGCACCTAGCACTCTGCTGTCCTCAGGAACCTGGGGCCCCCAGCTGCACCAAGCACCAGGCAGGAGGAGGAAAGGGGCATTTCCCGCCGTGTCTGGGAACATGATCCTCTTGTTTTGACTTATGGAAAACCAGACTGATCATTTTCCACTTGTTTTTGTCCTGTGAGCATCTGAGAAGATTGTTTTTCTCTCCCTTAGCCCCTTCCCCCGCCCCCCAAGAGCGTCGACTTTGTTTTTGGTATCTCCCTGTGGAGCCCGGGCCAGAGCTACAGGGCACATGCCAGGTGTTGTCTGCCAGTGGCCACTGCTGTCCTCAAGGCTCCTTCAGGTGGAGGAAATGGCCAATCTTCCATGTCTTCCAGTTGGCCTCCCCCCGCGGCACAGCTGGCCTGGGACACACGCCCATCCTCTCCTGTCGTCACGGCGTCACCAAACCAACCCCTAGTGCCCAGCCATGCTGATTCCCTGCGACATGTGACTCAGTGCTCCCAACCAAGGCATCTTGGTGACAGCCTTGCAGTGGGTCAGTGGGATGCCTAGGCCTGTCCTGGCCACTGCCCCACTGGGGAGTCCCCCTGAGAAGAGTCTCTGTGTCGGGATGTGAAGGAGGGCTCAGACTTGCTGGGGCTTTGCACTCTATACAGCATCGCACTGAGGGGTCTTTTCTTCAGACCCTCTGTGGTCAGAAGGTTGTCCTGAATGCATGCACCACTGTCACAGTGAGGCCCTGGGACGTCCCGCTTTTGCTTACAGCCAGGTGTGGACTTGGCCTTGCAGATGACTGAGGAAATTGGGACCCACATTGCCGGGGATTGCTTGTACAACCAGAGGACTGGCAGTCAGGTGGCCAAAAATGAGGCCACCCCCAGGGAAGGCCGGGCTGTCTTAAGGTGTGATTGTGACCAAACAGAACCTGCCCACTGTTTTCCCGGGCCACCCAAGCTCACAGGGAGGCTGGCAGCTCCTCACGATCACCAGGGCATGGAGAGAGTGTTCATGGGCTCAGAGGAAGGCAGTGGGTTGCTGGGAAGAGGACGACTTCTCCTGAGACAGGCTGACATACTGGCTGGGTAAAACGGCAGGAGAAGAGGGACCACCACACAGGCTGGGCAGGTACGGTCAGCCCCAGAAGGCAGAGCGATGGCTTTCATTACAATCAAGGCTCACAATCTAGCCCAGGGCGTGAGAGTGGCCCAAGTGGTAAACACTGGAGTTTTATGGCTAGGGCTGAGTGTGATGTGGATGTCAGAGACTGCTCAGAAGTGAGGACAGCTAAGAGTCCACTGGAACCCCAGCACACTCCAGAATGCCACCTAGGCCTCACAGGGCCACTCAACCTGCCCCTTCTTAGCCTTCTGGTCATTCACCTCCTGTTAAGAGCCCACATCCCTTTATTCTCGAGCCATGGAGCAGCCTCTAGACACACCGGGAGGTACCCCTGCTAGAGAGTCAGGCCTTGACGGCTCCTGGGCCCTGTGGGGCCCTACAGAGTGGCCCAGGGGAGGCTGGTGAATGACTGAGCTCATGTGGCCCACAGCCAAGCCTACAACCGTAATCGCCCCTCTTGGGGTGAAATTCTGCCCACGCTGGCATTGGTACACTTCAAGCCTTCTGCAGCCCGAGGTTGCCCATCTGCCCCAGGGCAACCTCAAGTCAGCAGAGCTTCATGGTCCAGGTGCCAGACAGCTTCTTGTCCCCCGAGACAGCAGGGGCCGAGAGACCTGACTGGCCCCAAGCTCTCTATGCCTGCCATGGGCCTGTCGTATCCCCAGCCAGTAAGCTGCTACAATGGCCCTTCTGGGGCTTCTTGGGGTGGCGGTGGCTGTTCCGGCCTCGGGGACTAGCTAGGTCCAGGCAAGACAGAGACCCTGGTCCTTACCTGGTCAGGTTCCTGCCCTGGAACCTTTCCCAGAGCCGGGTCTTCCAAAAGCAGGGGCTGCATGTGCGTCAGCATGGGAAGGTAGGAAGGACCCAGGCAAGTTGCAGGGGTAAGATCTGAGGTAGAAGATGGAAGAGGGGAGAACAAGAGTTCAACAAACAGCTATGACCTGGGCAGAGCAGAGTCAGGGCTGAGGCGCCAAAGAATCTGGGTAGCTGCATGCTCAGGAGATAGGTGCCATCCCTCTAAGGAGTTCTGGTAGGGAAGGTCAGGACACAGGCTCAGTAAAGTGTCTGGGTCCTGAGACCCCAGGTGCCCCCAGGGCAATGGGCACCGTGTTTACTCCAGGCCCTGACCGCCTGTGGGTGGGGAGTCAGAGCTTCGAGCTCACATTGGGGCTACATTCCTTCGCTTCCCGCAGCGCCTGCCTGGTGACTGATGCCTGTAATTAAACTAGGCTCTCGCTGCTCAGGGATGCGGTGCAGCTCCTGTGGGCCGCTGGCCCCATGGGTCTGTGCTGGGAAGAAAGACACACGCCCTGGTGTGTGTGTGCAAGGGACAGAGATGTGTGCGGGGCTCTCGCAGGGGGCAGAGTGGGTGGGAGGTGGTTGCCGAAAAACAGATCCATTTTTCTTCAGCATTTTACTGATGTTAAATGTATTACCATGCTGGGCCAGTTCCAGAATTCAAATTAAAAGCATAAATAAAGACACATTTTGTTTCCATCTCAAGCTCTCCCCGCCTGCAGGGCCTCCGGGAGGTGAGGTCACTGTGGCCTTGATTACGGAGAGGCCCCTGGGGCTGGGCGAAGCTTCTTTTCCAGGGCATGCTGGCCAGTGGTAGTCTGGGGGGCGAGCAGACCTGCTGAACACTAGAGAGTAGCTGGCGACCAGGCACTGACCAGGGCACAGGGTGCTTGCCAGGCCCTTGTCCGGCCCTGGGCAGCCAGGCCTCAGCCTTGCACACACCTTTCAGGCAGATGCTGTCTTCCTGGGTCAAACAGGGTTAGACCCCGGTTCCCTGAGCCTGTGTCCTCCACCCAGAGCCTTGCCTGTGGGAAGCGCCATGTGAGGTAGAGATGGGAAGCCTTTATGCGTAGTATATGGAGGACCTCCACCATGCGAAAGGGAGCTCTGCACCCCAACAACAGCCGAGCTGAGTCCTCTGCACACCGAGGGTCACCGGCAGGACAGTAGGGAGGGAGGACTGCCATTCCTGTGTGTCCCTGTGCCTTGCGTGTGGTGTCTCGCCATCTGGAATGTCCTCATCACTCATCTGCAGCCATCGAAATCCCATCCATCTTTCCAGTAACTGCTCAAGGTCTCTGCCTCAGGGAGGCCCCAGGACACAGGCAGGCTGGGCAGCTACACTCCCCCCACTCAAGAGGCCCTAAGTGCCGGCGCCCTGAGCTCTGGGCTGGGAGGGAGCCGGGTGTGTATGCCCCCTCTTAGCCTCTCCTTCTACATCACCCCCAAAACTCTAGGCACCAAAGAACCCCAAGACTGCCATTCCCCCACCAAATGCATAAAGTGCCTTCTCAGCCCTGGCTGAGATGAAGCAAGGGCTGTGGTGCCTCCCGCGTGGCTTGGGGCTGTATGCGGTATGGCCTAGGTGGTCCCACGGCCACTTTACCAGCCCCCTTCCTCTAGCTCCGGAACCAGCCAGGACTGGCCTGGAACTCACACACCTGCCCTGTCAGTGGCACATAGATGCCCAAGATGGATGGCCCAAGCGGCCAAGACTACCACGAGGCCAGGAGCCTGTGGCTCTGCCCAGCCCACTGTGCAGTTTCCCTGAACGGTCCTTCCATAGACTTGGTCTCTGAGCCCTATCTTTGCTGTTGCGTCATCTCAGATGGGCAAGCCTCAGCTCATGTTTGCCGGACCCCCCCCCACATACACATTTTGTGAGAAGATGTTTGGGGGTACCCTGTCCACTGAGATCGGTGTGGTGGAAGGCCGGGGCCCTGAGGCCAGGCAGAAAGGGTGGAAAGAAGGCAGAGGGAGAGCAAGAATGTGGGCCAGGGCACTGCAGAGACCCCACCAGGTGACCGTGAGCACCTCCCGGCCAGCATGTGCTTGCCTGGCCTCTTGCGACATGACAGCTTCAAAAATCCTTGAGCAAAACCAGTCCAGTGTGCGTTAATTAGAATTTCCATGTCTTCAACTTTCTCCTGGACCCTGCAGAATCTCACGCCAAGACGTTCAAGTTTCTCTTTTCCAGCGAGGCCGCTGCGGCCTGGCTTTCATCCACATCACCACTAATGTCTCCTAAATTCTGCGTTTGTCAGCGAGGCCTGGGCCAGCCCGTGCCTTCTGGCAACAGGGGCAAATGTCACAGACTGGTCCTGAACTCAGCACTATGGACCAGGGGACTAGCTCTTTTGATGGGACCAGCATTGTCCGGGACGTTCTGGAGATACCTAGAGCTGCACGGCACCAGCCGCTGTACCTCAGTAGGCGCCCGTGCTCCTCGCTGGCTTTCTCAGCCACAAACGTTAGTGGGAAAGGACCGAGAGACTGTGCCGGGTCGAGTGTCCAAGGGACTGGGGAGTGGGGGTTGCCAAGAACAGATGAGACCAGTTTGTCTTTCCAGACTGGTGTCCTGTCTTCTGTGAAGCTCCAGACCACCTCTGTCTGCACGAGGTGCCAAGGAAGACCCGTGGGAGCCCGCCCAGAGGATTGCGCAGGGCCGCATGAGTCACAGGATCCCTGTCAGAGCCCCACGCGGCCCCAGCCAGGCTCAAACCCGCCTCTGAAATGCACGGGGGGATTAAATGTTCTCCTAATTAAATTAAAAGCGAGGCAGAGTGGCTCAGTGGGAAAGAGACAGGACTGGGAATTGGATGCCCTCGGTCTGGCTCCCAGCCTGCACCGGCCCAGCTGTGGGCACCCCCCCTCGGGTGGCCCCTAACCTTCCTGAGCTTCGCTTCCTCCATCTGAGCACAGGAGGAGGATGCAGTGGCCTCCCGGGGCTGCTGCTCTGGGGAGGGGGGCTGCTGTCTAGAAGAATGGCCCAGAGGAAAGCAGCAAGGCCTCCCACTTCCTCAGCCAGGCTCAGTCCTTGCCATTTGTGCTCCTGCTGGGATGCTGCTCCGGTCCTCAGCCAGGCAGCCAGTGTTAGAGGAGGTGATGAAGAGGACGTCCATACCACAGAGGTGGCTGGAGGATGAAGTGACTTCACCCACTGCACTGGAGGTGTCATAAGAGATAGCCTAGTGGTTGTGGGAGGGTCCCAAACATCTCCCCTATGTGTTCTGCCTAGAGCTAGAAGGGGAAACTGAGCCACAGAGCATGCCAGAGTGGCCTGGTGAGGGGGCCTGAGGGATGTACCCTTTTGAACAAGGGAGAAGGGCAGGGGATAAGGCCCAGCCCCTCTGCAGGACTGGTCTATCCATCTCATTAGGATCAGGAAAGTCCCTTAAAGGCAATGTTTTTTAAACTTTTAGTTCAAAGGTAAAGCACACAGATCTCAAGTGTAAGCTTGATGCATTTTCCCACCAGGGACCCATGTAAAGAGAATCCAGAGGAAGCAAGAGCATTCCCCAGGAAGCCCCCGTCACCCCGAGAGTAAGCAAAAACCTGGCTTCTAGCAGCAATAGCCAGCTTTGTCCGTGTTTTGCAGTGCTCATAGCCGGAGTCCCACAGCAAGTGCATCTTTGAGTCTGACGGCCTTCGCTTGGTATGATGTCTGTGTGGGGCTGCTGAGAACATCCTGTACATGCTTTTGGTGAATGTATGGCTGCATTTCTGGTGGACCTGCTCAGGGGGGGAGATGCTGGGCACCTGATGGCCACACGTTTACTTGCAGTAAATACTACCAAACAGTTTCCCAAAGCAGTCATCCCAGTTTTACTCCACAGGCAGCGTCCACGCATTCCGGTTGCTCCACATCCTCATAAACACTTGACATTTTTCATTGTTTCCTTTTTAGCTGTGCTGGTGGATATCTGGTGGCATCAAATGGTGATTTTAATTTGTAGTAACCTGATGGCTAATAAAGTTGAGCCCCTTTTCCTGTTCTTATTTGGTCACATGGATCAGCCTTTGTAAAATGCCTCCATCTTCTCCATTTTACGTTGGGGTGTCTTTTCTTACTGACTTGCAGTTCTTTGTATCTTCATACATCCTGGACAGGAGTCCTTTGTCAGATGTGTGTGTGTGTGTGTGTGTGTGTGTGTGTGTGTGTGTGTGTGTGTGTTTGCACTGCAAACACCGCCTCCCCCTCTGCAGGCTGCCCTTTTCCCTCTCTTGATGGTGTCTTTTGATGAACAGAAGGTCTTAATTTTAATGTGGTCCAGTTAATCAAACATTTCCTCTCTGGATAGCGCTGTTTATGTCCTACTTAAGAAACTTTGACTACTCCAAGGTCATAAAGATATTCTGGTTTGTTCTAAAGCTTTATTAGCTCACCTTTCACATGTAGATTGCAAGTCCATCTGGAATAGATTTCTGCATCCAATGTGAGGACGAGGTCAAGGTATGCTTTTTCCCTCCACTTGCATCCAGTTTGATCAGCACCCTTTATTGAACAGATCATCCTCTCCCACTACCCTGCGGTATCAGCATTGTTGTAAATCAACTCACTGCTGACATGGGACTGTTTCTGGGCCCTCCTCGGTCCCACTGGTCGGATTCGAGTTGTTCCTTTTGGCCAGTGCCATACTCGGTTCCCACTATAGTCTGCTAACAGATCTTGACAGCTGAGCATGCAGGTTCTAGCCAGTTCTCCTTCGTGACTAGCTTAGCTGTCTTTTTAGGGTCTCTGCCTCCCATAATATGCCAGTTTCCATGGAAAGCCTCCTCCAGAGGTGCAGCAGACCTCTAGATGGGCACAGGAAAATGGGTATCTGTACCGAACTGGGCTTTTCTGAACCATCGCCTGATGCATCCCTCATTTAATTAGGCCATCCTTCATTTCTCCTACTGTGTCTCATGGTTCTCAGTATAGTGGTCATGTGCAGATTGTCAGATTTACTTTTCATCAGCTGACAGTTCGGTTTGGTATGTGTGCACCCAGCCTAGGGACAACATCTGCCAGGAACCCCTGGCTAGCTTGGGTCATTCCATCCTGCCTGCAGGAGCCTGGGGCAGTCACCTAACTTCTGAACGTATCTCATAGTGTTGGTATGAGGACTCAGGAGATGTGGTCAGGTATCCAGCCACACACTTGACTTGAGGAAGTACCTGATGTTGGTCAGTACGAAATGTCACACTGTGATGGGAGACCCCATGGTGATATCCCTTATCTGGCCTGAAAACTTGAAAACTGCCAAGTCATGAGTTGCCATGGGATACAAGTGGAGCCAAGCTATCAGGTGTTCTCCTTAACAAGATGCACCTAGAGGCCCAGGAGTCCTAGGAGTCCTAGGCTCTAGGGTAATCTGGAATCAGGTGGTGGCAGGACAAGTCTGTACATCTCTGACCACAGCTTCAAGTAGCTAGGGAAAGGGTTCATGGGCTCTTTTGACACCTGTGGAGGTGCAGACAGAAACCTACCTGGCAGCTATTACTCTGCTCTGAGGCAGGGCTCAGAGGTGAAGTCAGAAGGTGGTGCCCCACAGCGGTCACAGGTGCACCAGTGTAACTGCTTGTCATTTGTTCTCATCACAGGTGGGCCCTGTGTTCAGCCTTCCCTTGGCCCTGCATGTGATGAGGGTACCATGGTAGATCATCTCTGTCTCTGGGAAAGCCGTAGGTAACCAACAGAGATCATCCCAGATGTGGCAGCAGTGTTCACAGGCCCAGTGGCTTACAGATGCTCACAACAGGTAGAAGTTCCAGTAATACTAATTAAGCACCTCTGAGTGCATTTCCAGTGCTGGGGTTGAACGGGGATGCTGAGATTGGCTGACACACAACCCACATCCTTGGCAGGCTAGAGAACACCTAGAAGGTCAGTCACCAGGGTCACAGAAGGGGAAAGGGAGACTGAAGCGTCATGAAGACCAGGGGCTGGCTACTAGCACCAAGGAAGTGGTAGCAGAACGAGGCTCATTCCCAGACACACTATCACTAGAGGAGGCTGGATCTGCATGGTGGAAGTCAGGCTGGATTCCTGAGAATGGCAGGCCAGCAGTGGGGCAGTAATAACCCAAAAGGATCCTATGCCCCATCAGGCAGGAGGGAGCCACCCATGGCGAGACGATCTAGGCACTGGTCATGTGGCATCTGTAGAAACCTTTCACCTTGAGAGTTCTGTGAGTTAAGCCTTAGGTACACCAAAGGCCCGGCACCGCCCCGCAAGGAAGTCAAGGGCCTTCACACACCCGAGGGCCACTGGGGGCAAGGCTGACCAGGGTGCAGAGTGGCCCAGCTTCACGGCTTCTCATGGTGCCCCCAAATCTCCCACTTGACCCGCATGGCTAGATTTGCAAGCCCCCTAGTGACAATGCAGGGGCAGCGGCCACACCTGAGTGCATGTCCTTGGTGGTGTCTGGCTAGCAGAGGGCATGACTATAAGTCTTTCGAGTGTTTCCCATGGGTAGCCCAGGGTGCCATCTTGGAAGGCAGGCGGAAGAAGAGAAATAAAAGGTGGAGACAGGTAGATGGGATCCAGGATTGGCCTCAGAGGCAGGCATCCCCACCTCCTTAGCCCTGGCCCCGCCGTCTGCTTTGATCTTCCCCCTAAGTTGTCTCTCCACACAGGTAGCCGCAGCCCCAGAGGTTCCCTCTGATGATGGCACCAGGAAATGCAGGGACACTTGGTAGGCTTCTCCCAGGTGACCATGGACATCCATACAGAACTTCTACTTCAGTGGGAACAAGAGCAACCTAACAGGGTAGTATTAAAGGCTCTGAGAGAGGAATTATCTTGGGGAGTCAATTCAAAGGATTTCCAAAGGCAATTTTTTACTCTACCTGACTTTTCTTCTAAGACTACGGCACTGAGCCCTCATGCGAGATCCAACTGCACTACACCCAAATTATAACTCTGTCATAACAGTGGACCTATGGTGCTCTGCTTGAGAAACCGAGGCAGACAACAGGGGTGACTTTGCGAGGTAAGAGGGACCTGGGAGATGGAGTGGTAGGCAAGGCTCTTCAAACAGCGTGGAGCTACACACATGCTCATTCGCAGTGAGGGCTCTCCCCAGAAGGACCCGCATAGCTTCGCTGTGGTTATGGGCCTGAGCCTGCCGCCCACAGGGAGCCAGGCCCCAGCAAGAACGTGGACAGCACCAGGCAGCCCGCCTCTGGGCCCTACCATCATTCCTCAGGTAGCTGCTGGTCTCTGTATCTGGGGCAGAAAAGAGTAGGGCAAAGATCAGATCGGGCCCGGTGACCTCAAGTCCTCAAGTGCATTCCTGGTTTGTCCCCGTCCTGTGCTGGGCTGGGTCCGTGTCCTCTGCTCCTCTCTGCTCTGGATTGGACAGCTGTCCTCTGCCCCAAGGAGATTTTTATTCTCCTGCCTAATCCTCCTCTGGGTCTTTGGAAGGTGGGCTTGTTTCTTGCTGTTTTCTTTAGACTCGTCCCAATTTGTCAAACCAAATCCCTTTTAGTCTTAAACCCCTAAGTGCTTTTTTTATTTTCTGCTTTTCTTTTTGAACTGTCCCACGAACTCCCCCCCCCGCAGGGTATGTGGGTTCCAGGTGGGAACTCAAGGGGCCTGGCATGGCGTGGACAAGCTGCATGACGAGTGGCAGAAGCAGGGAGCAGGGCCGCAGGGGTGGTCGGCAGTGGAGTGGCGCTGGTAAATGGCTTTCAGCCTGAATGAGCTTCGTGCTGGTGCGTGCGTAGGGCACCGGTGGGGCTGTCCACCCCAGGGGCTCATAAGCGCTTAATGTGTTCTTCCCCTAGGATCCCCATATTGCATGGCAGTGCCTAGGAGCTCTGTGCTGCCAGGCCCTCCATTATCAGCCTGTCTCCTGCACTTGGAAGTAGCCCTATCAGACCACCTCATCAGACCACATGGCCTGGGCTTTTGTCAGGAGAACATCCCTGTAGTTATCAGGAGATCAACAGACAGGGAAATAGGAGCTCAAGACCAGAGATGACAGGATCCTGCCCAGAGGACAAGGCCCACTAATGGCAGCGCCAGGGCCAGGTGGCCCAGCCGAGTCCCATGCTCTTCTGCTGTTCTGGTGGGGCCTAGCTATTCCTTGTGCCAGGTGCTGCCAGTCTCTCTCAGCAGGGCTCGATCAAGTGACCCCAGTCCTGGTGGCTGCCTGGACACTTCCCTACCACCAACTCCTGGCCAACTGATTGTCAGGTGAGCAGCGCTGGGCACTCAAGGCCTTGGGCCTAGACACACAGGCTCTCCCCAGGAAATGAGTAGTAGTGATCCCAACTCAAGCCACTGTAGGCTCTGCCTGGAGGGAGAAGCTGGCAGAGTTGAGGCATGACATAAAAACTTAAAAATGGGGTCAAGGCTGGCCAAAAAGGACAGTGAAATAGGCTGCCTGAGCCACCAAAGCACTCCATGGTACAACTAGGAGACCCAGTGGACACCACCATTCCTGGACCCAGACAGGAAGATCGGAACGTGCCCCGGGGCAGAATCAAAAGCCCAACCGTGACTAGACCTACTGAGCCCCTTGTAAACTCTGGGAACAGGTGAAGTGCCAAGGCCCAGGCCGCAAAGCCTCCGCCTTCTCCCCATAATAAATCTCAGGAGAAATCACCCTGGCTACCAGGAGGTGTAGCATTTTTAAAACAGTCTTATTAGCAAGCAAAGGGAATACTCAGAGTGCAGCCCAGCTTGGCTTTTGTTTAGCTGACCCCTATCATCACAGCGGCTCACCCACTGAAAAGCTGCAGAAGGGTTGGGCGCTCCACCCATCCACTCCACAAGGTGCAAGACCCAGTTACTTGGGCTAAAGCAGAGTGCGACCAGCCTTTCCTTGCCACTGCCAACTGCTACCTTGACTCATTTACCTGGTCTATGTCAGCTTTTTCCTGTAAATATTTAACTCCTAGGGATACCAGATCTAGGGATACCAGATCTCGGGAGGCCCAGGCTGCATGGGAGGAAGGGGTTCCAGTCCTTCCTGCTGGGATGTTGGGAGCTTCTGGTGGGGAGGTCTGCATCGGCTCTCTCGGCAGCCCCACCAGGGTTACAGCCAGGAGAGTGAAGGTTGGATATGAAGAGGGACTTCCTGGAAGCAGGCACAGGAAGGCATGAAAAGAAACTCAGCTCCAGGGGCTACTGGACAAGGAGAGGTTATATCTGCTTCCATGGGGGTGAGAGCTGACAAAGGGGGTGCCCAGCCTCAGAGGGCCGTTCCATGCTTGCCGGCTGCTCCATGGGGGCCTGAGCTAGGACTCCCCACTGGTGTGTAGAAAGGAGGTGTGCAAGCTGGTTTGCTGGGGCCACCCAGTGTGGGCTCAGGAAGGGAAGGAATGTCACTGAAGCTGGGTGTGGCTGGGGAGAGCAGAGCCAGTTGTGGGTTTTTCTTGGGGCCCAGAGAGACCTAAGGAGAGATGGAGGCCCCTCTCTCCCAGCCCCCTGCACACACACTAGGGCCTTTCTTCATCGTACAGCCATGGAGCTGGAGGCCAAGGACACCCTCTGGAAATCTGAATTCCATTCACTCTTGGCAAAGAACAGCTTCCTGCTTGGGGAAGGTGTGCGTGTGTGTGCACACACACACCCGCGAAGACCGGTGGAGGGGAGAGGCAAGTGGGCAAAGGGCTTATTTTTGGAGATGGTGAGGTGGTCCTAGTGTTCCGGGCACTGGATGGCATTTGCAAAGCCCATCCCTAGGAGTCCGATACCTCCAGTGAATGAATCAGAAACGTGCGGGTCGCATCGCCTTTGAAATAGGTTCTGGCTTGGAACGGTCACAGTGAAACATGCCTTTGAATTGGAAAGCCAGAATGTTTTGCGAAATAATTCAAAAAGTTTGTTGAACCTTAAACCTTTCCTGATGACTCCTTCCTTCTGAACTTCACTCGTTAAAGTTGCTCCGATCCCAGCCCGGTGCCAGACCAGCTTCCTGGAAACTCTCGCCAAATGCTGGCCTTTGGAAAGGCTTGTCACCCTAATAGCTGTTTAAAAAAAAAAAAAGCGCTCACTGGGCACCTTGGCTGCAGGGTCTGAAAAGTCCTTTGTGTTAGCTCCAGCTGCAGAGTTTTTCCAGGCCTCGCTTCTGGGGCTGACTGGAGCTGTTTCTCTTCGTTTCCTCTTACAGTGGCGGGCACTCAGCCGGCTTCTTCCCGCCCAACTTCTCTGCCAGAGCCCAGGTGGGGGACCGGGATGCCAAGGGCAGAGCCCTTGGAGAGGCTGAGTGTGGGCATGTCCTGAGTGGGCAGGCCTGGAGGTGGGCTCAGCACCTCTTCCCCCCCACATTGGGGGTAGTGCTCCGGCGGGGAGAGGTGAGGGCCCCTCTTAGGTCAACATTGTGTCATTTCCCCAGAATAGCCAGGGACAAGCCGGCCCCCGAGCAGGGCTGTTTCAGTGGTGAAGATAACTCGCCCCTCCCAGAAACACGAATGTAGAATGGGATCTAAGTTATACTTGAAAAGAAATGAGTTTTAAATGCAAATACGCATTAGAAAACAGTTAAATTAATACAGATTTAGACAGATGTATTGAAAAATATATAAAGTGTTTGCTGGTCATTCTACATTCATCAAAATCAAAGATTACCTGAAAATGGAAAAAATTACATAGAAACTTAAATATTTAATGAGACACAGCAGTCAGAACATGCTGTACTCATTCGTTTCTTTCAAAATCACTCCACTCGGAATTCTAATGATGAGCCCTACCTAGCAGTCTTATTTCACAGGCGATTCCCGCCTCTTCGGATAGGATGGAAGGCACCCCGTATTAGAGGGTGGTTGGGCTCTCTGGGAGCCCGCCCAGGGCCTGCCCTGCCTGTGGCTCTGCCTTTCCCTTTCAAAAACCTCTTTGTGCTGGAGCAGCCCCTGCTCCACAGAGTGACATGAACCAGAGACTCACAGCACTGTGCATGGGGAGCGGCTGCTCACAAAGCACACTACCCACGCAGCACGCAGGGCTGTGGACTGCCCACCATCCATTCACAGCCCGGCAAAACACCTGCCGTGCTGGAGAGCAAGCCATTCTCACTGTAGTAGTGTTGTGCTAAAAAAAAATCACAATAAAACAGGCTTTACACATACAGGATAAAACACTGATAAAACAAAATCAGAGAGCGCAAGGGAATATGATGAAAATAAGACTCTCCCACCCCAACCCTGAGCCCTAAGTTCCCTTCCATGAAGTTTTCCACTGCTAACAGTCTCCTATGGGATCTTTCCAGAGGGATTTCAGGTGGACAGCGGTATGTGTGTCTGTGTGTGCATTTACTTACGTATACTTCATTTTTACACAAATAGTAACACTATATATTTGCACTTGCCTTTTGTGACCTCACAAATAGGTATGCCACACAAATAGTACTGGTTTCTCACTGTACAGTTCGTGTGAGAAGCATTTCTATTTCCAAATGCTATGTGTGTGCACACACACAGATACACACTCATGTGAATAGGTGACAGCTCTCAGCAGTGTAGCCGAAGTGCTGCTTTCTCGTGGTTGGGCTTCTAGTAGACTTTTGAGAGTAACGTGGCCTCTGCTCTCAGCCAGACGTTCAGCCCATGAGGCTGGGCTTTTCCCAGACGGGACGTGCTCACTGTTCTGCTCAGGTTGTTAGCTGTAGTCTTTCTGGCACCGACCCCATTTCTAGTGAGCGCTTGGACCTACAGTGTTTGGCAAAAGGCATGTAGGTGGTGGCGTGGGAGGGCTGTAAGCAGGCTCAGGAATATCACACTGGGTGTTAAGCAGCCACCATTTCGAAGGTGCCTTTAAGAAATGGGTAGGGCTCAGCAGACTCTCGGATGAGCAGTTCTTGAAGGCCCTGAGCACTTCGAGGGGCAACACTGACACAACTGTAGCCTGATCGGAGGTGACCATGGGGCATGATGGCTTGCAGCCTGAAGGGCGCTTAAGAATGGAGTGATGGCCCATGTACTACGTGAGCCTTTCTCCACAGAGGCCATGCCGAGAAACATCTCAGATCAGAGTGGGGGAGCCCTCTTGGATCTTGGGGAGCACTCAGCACCAGTGTGTACCATTTAGGAGGCAAAATGCTGAGATGTTCTAGAGATGGATCTATATTAAGACATCTAGCAAATCTCCTTTTTATTACCAGCTGCAGAGCCTTCCATTGTGCCATGATTTATGGAACAAGTCCCCTATTGATGGATGTATAGGGCAGCTAAAAATAGCCATTAACCATTCAGATACATTCATTAATGAGCCGACCATTTATGAAATTAGTTCCCTCTGAAACATCCCTCCCCAATGAATACTCTTGTTTCTCCCCACCCATCTTATCCTTGCATGTATCTCTGTTGACTGATGGCTTTCCAGGCTGTCCTTGTCCACCAAAGACGATATAAAGTACACGCGAAGTGAACTGCTTATAAAGAGAAATTGTAAATCTTGCTGAAACAGATTTCATCAAGTTAGGAAAAGTGATAGTGAAGAATTTCTCCAATGGAGATTACACAGAGTTAGACCAGTTATTGATTGAAAAGAAAACCAAGGCTGATGCGTAGATAAGCATTCAAGGGAGAGCGAATGAGATCATGAAAGACGCAGGGCAGCCCCTGAAGGAGCGATGCAGCCCAGCCACGCTTCTGCAAAGAGCGGGCCCGTCCACGCAAGGGCTTCCACGTCCCTCAGTCAAGAGGCCCTAGGTGTTACTGTATGTCTTACAGAATAAATCCAAACCCTCTCAATCGTTTTTTCCCTAAAATTACTGTGTATTTGCAATTATAACTATTGTTATTTTATATGGGATGAAATAATGCTTTCATGGCTTTTTTTTTTTTTGTGGTACTGGGGATTGAACCCAGAGGCATTCTACCTCCAAGCTATACCCCCAGCCCTATTTTTATTCTTTATTTTGAAACAGGGTCTCACTAAGTTGCAGAGGGCCTCACTAAGTAGCTGAGACTGGCTGCGAACCTGCGATCCTCCTGTCTCAGCCTCCCAGGTACTGGAATTACAAGCTTACAAACGTGGGCCACCATGCCCGGCTAGCTATTATTATTTCTCAAGAAAACTTCCCAATCACCTGCTTGTCATAACATTTGTCTCCACCTTAAGTGGATTCACTTTAAAAGGTCCTCCCACCCCATTTCCATTGGGATTAAAATATTTGTACATTTTGATAGGTATTGCCCAATAAAAGTTGTACCAGTCATGTTGAGCTGGGGGTCCGCCTCGTAGGTCGGAGTCGTGCTGCGTTGAGATCCGAGTCTTGCCGAGTTGAGATCCGAGTCGAGCTGGGGGTCGGCCTCATAGGTCAGAGTCGTGTCGTGTTGAGATCCGAGTCGTTCCGAGTTGAGATCCGAGTCGAGCTGGGGGTCCGCCTCGTAGGTTGGAGTCGTGCTGCGTTGAGATCCGAGTCGTGCCAAGTTGAGATCCGAGTCGAGCCTGGGGTCCGCCTTATAGGTTCGAGTCGTGCCGAGTTGCTATCCGAGTTCGGCTGGGAATCCGCCTTGTGATTTCGAGTCCTGGCGTGAGCTCGTCTCTTGGTTTGGAGTCATGCTGAGTTGAGGTCCGATTTGAGCCTGGAGTTCACTTCATGGTTTGAAGTCAGGCGAGTTGGGTCAGGAGTCTGCCTCTTGGTTCTGAGGCTAAGGCCAAGTTGAGATCCAAGTCGAGCGTGGGGTCTCCCTGTAGTTTGGAGTCACCCCGAGTTGAGACCCGAATCGAGCCTGGGGTTTACCTCGTGGTTCGGGCTCGCGCCCAGTCGGATCTGCAGTCGCCTCGGTGGTTGAATTAGTTGAGCTGGGTGGGATCCAAGTCGAGCCTGAAGTCCGCCTCATGGTTGCGAACCCGGCAGAGTTCGGATCCTAGTCGAGCCTGGGGTTCGCCTAATGGTTCTTTTTTTTTTTTTTTAAATTTTGAAACGGGAGAGAACACAAGGGCATTCTACCTCCGGAGCTACACCCCCAGTCCCATTTTATTATATTTTTAAATTTAGAAACAGGGTCTCAATAAGTTGCAGAGGGCCTCATTAAGTTGCTGAGGCAGGCCACAAACCTGTGATCCTCCTGTTTCACTCTTCCAAATACTGGGATTACAGGCATGTGCCACCATGTCCGGCCACCTCAAGGTTCTGAGTAGGGCACAGTTCTGAACCCAGTCAAACCTGGGGCGGGCCTCCTGATTTTGAGCAGGGTGGCAGTTCGAATTCCAGTTGAGCCAGAGGCCTGCCTTATGGTTCTGAGCAAGGCGGAGTTCAGATCCCAGCGAGGCTGGGGCCTGAGCTGGGAGTGGAGTGGAGTCGGGAGCCCCCCTGGAGTTTCAGAGTTGGGACGGGAGTAGGGTTCTTGGACTCTGAATCAGGGCCCAGCTGGGAAGCGAGTCTTAGGCCCGAGTCGGGGACCGGAGTCAGGATCTGGAGCCTGCTTTTGAGTGAGGGTTCTGATTTAGGGGGCGTCTGAGTTGGAGTTGGGATTAGGGGCCTTAGTGGGTTTTGGAGCGTTTGTAGGGATTTTATTGCCAGTCCAAGTAAAGGGTCTGGTTCTTACTGGGGGTGGGGACCATCTGGGCGAGGGAGGGAGTGTGCATCACAGTTGATGGCAAGCCACAGTTCAAATCTCAGCCCTCTGCCTTGCTTTCCTCAGGCAGATCCAATGGCCTTTTCTGTAAAATGGGGCTAACAGTGCCTTTCCAGGAGGATTCTTCTGGGCACGAAAGGGAACAGCTCCTTTATGTAGATTGCTAATTACATTATCACAGAGGACAAACGTTTTTGTAATAATATCCAGATACTATGGACATATACCAGTCCCTTTCTTTACTGTGGGTCCCTTGCTAGACCAAGAGCTCCCAGAGAGGAACTTTTTGTTTTTTCTCTGCTGCCTACCCCTCACCCATCCAAGAGACTGATACGCAGCCTTGCTTAGGCAGTACTTGTTGAAGGAAAGCAGGCAGGCTGGATTAACCAGATTTCTATGGTGTCTCAAATGATCCATTTCTGCACCTGTTTTCCAGATACTCACTAGGAGAAAAATTTAAGGATTGGGTTGCTTGATTATGGCTCTATTTTAATGTGTTTCCAAACATGCTGAAGAGGAGTGGATCTGTTTCAGGATTTATGCTCCAGCTAGAAGGATCTTTTTAAATTGCGAATCAGAGCATGTCCAAATTCAAATAAGAAAGCACAAGAAAAGAAAATTATGAGCCATTTCCCTGATGAACATAGAAGCAGAAGTTCCATATACAATGTTAGCTAACCGAATCCAACAGTATATTAAACAACGATTCTTCTCAAACAAGTGGGATTTCTCCTTGGAATGCAAAGATGATCCAATATCAGAAATTCTATCCGTGTAATTCACCACATTAAGAGACTACAGGAGAAAACCATATGGTTCTCTCAATAGACAATAGAAGCAGAAAAATTATATGATAACGTTTAACGCCTATGTATGATTTTGGGGGGTAGAGTGGGAGGGTACCACTTAGCAAGCCAAGACTAGAAGGGAACTTCCCTAACTTGATACAAGTTACCTACCCAAACCTACCTTTCCAGTAAACTTAACACAGAAACTCAAAGTCTAGTATTCCCTTTAAGATAAGGAGCAGGAAGAGGTTGCCATCCTGGCTGTGTCCTAATGCAAGAAAAAGAAATGGAGAACTGAGGATCTGATAGGAAGGAGAAAACTGTTATCTGCTGCTCAGTGGATCAATTGTCTTTATCAGGGTTTTGGTGTCAGGACCCTTTGTACTCTTAAAAACTCTTGAGGCCCCCAGAGAGCTTTGCTTAATCCGGAGCATATGTATCGATAGTTACATTCCTAGCATTTAGAACGGAGACGTGTTTAAGATGCAGTACTATACAATCACATACTCCAGTGGTATCACACCGCCTGTGGAAAACTGTTTAACCTTGTGCAAGTGAAAGTATAAAAGGCCAATGATGTCTGAGCATTATTATGAAAATGTTTTCGACCTTTCCTGAAAGGGGTCTGGGTGGGCTTTCTGGAGTCCCCTGACCACTCTTTGAAAACTGCTGAGCTACGTTAAAAAAAATTACACTTTTACAACTAAAAGAGAGATTTCAGCAAAGTTTTGGGTATAAGATCAATGTACCAAAACCAAACAAAACCCAGTTGCTTTATGCCAATAGTGACTAAAAACATATAGTAGAGATTAAGAAAGCAATCAGAATGGCAAAAAAGTTTGTAGCAGGTCTAAGAACTAACAAAGGGCCATGACTTTTATGGAAAAAAATTTAAACTCTGTTGGAGGATAAAGGAAAATCATTTCAGTATATAGAAATATTCCACTTTTTTTGGATGGGGCAATTTAACATTAAGAAGATGTCAGGATTTTCTAAATCTGTAACAAATGCAATAGGACTGCATTCACACTTCCAGTTGGAGGGTGTGAAGAACTTGACAGATGTTCCTCAAAAAGTATGTGGGAAGCCCGGGCGTGGTGGCGCACACTTGTAATCCCAGTACTTGGGAGGCTGAGACTGGATACGGGTTCGCGGCCAGCCTTAGCTACTAGTTAGTGAGGCCCTCTGCAACTCAGTGAGACCATGTTTCAAAATAAAGAATAAAAATAGGGCTGGGGGTGTAGCTCAGAAGTAGAATGCCCCTGGGTTCAATCCCCAGTACTGCAAAAAAAAAAAAAAAATGTATGTGGAAGAAAAAGATGCAGAAAGGCCATGTGAACTTTTAAGAAAATGAACTCCAACCTGGACGTGGTGGCGCACGCTTGTAATCCCACTACTTGGGAGGCTGAGACAGGAGGATCGCAGGTTCGCGGCCAGCCTCAGCTACTTAGTGAGGCCCTCCGCCACTTAGTGAGACCCTATTTAAAAAATGAGGAATTAAAAAATTGGGCTGGGGTGTAGCTCAGAGGTAGAATGCCCCTGGGTTCAATCCCCAGTACCGAAAAAAAAAAAAAATTAAGCCTCAGGAGTTAGTGCAGTGACAGAGGCCCAGAGAGAGCTTAGAGGAAACCCTGAGTCTAGAGGAAGGTGACCCGTGATAAAGCTGGCACCACAGATCAGTCAGTGGTGACTACTTAGATGATGAGGCTGAAAACTAGTACAATAGAAATAGAAAAATGAGACTGTGGATCCTACCTGAGTCCCTAGAAAAAGTGAACTCCAAATGGGCTAAAGACTTAAAAGTAGCCAGGAGTGGTGGTACTCACCTATAATCCCAGTTTTTGGGAGGCTGAGACAGGAGAATCAAAAGTTTGAGGTCAGCCTCAGCAACTTAGTGAGACCCTGTTTCAAAATAAAGAATAAGGTAGGGCTGGTGGTGTAGCTCAGAGGTAGAACTATCCGGGGTTCAATTCTCAGTACCACCAAACAACGCCCCCCAAAACACCAAACAACAAAAAAATAACTTAAAAGTAAAAGGTAGTTGACATTGGTTTACTAGAAAACTGTAAAGAATAATCTCCTGGCTCAGGGTGGCCTTGGGGTTCTGAGCACGACCCAGAAAGCACAAACCTCAAGACTAAAATTTACGAACTCGAATATATACGAGTCAAGATTTCTACTAAAGAAATCCATCAGGGCAAAGGTCACTGTTTTCAACATAGAACTAAGACATGGGCTGCCCTTGTCTGACTTTCAGGAGTGCAACTGTGCCTATGACAAGTCAGGAGATTTGAAACAAAACTGATTAGAGAAAAACAGCTAAAACACTCAAGAAAGCCCTGCAAATCAGTAAGAAAAAGACAGGAAGATTGACAACTTGCAAAAGGGTTAACAAATAGATGCCAATTTGCCCGGGCTCATCCGTCATCAGAGAAACGCAAATGCAAGTGACAACTGTCCTTGCTAGGAGAAGCATTAGAAAGTAGGGTAACGCCAAGTGTTGGCAGAAGGAGGGAGCCAGCCTCTCCGCGTGCTGCAGGTGGGAACGGAGACAGACAGACTTTCTGGAGAGCCGGCCAGCACTTCTTCCTCAAATAAAATATTTTATACCTGTGGCCCAGCAGCTTCCCTCCTGAGTAAACATGCTGAAGCAGCTCTCCCCAGAACAACGAGGGGCTCTGTGCTGGCCGAGTGCAGCCCGGGCTGGGGGCGGGGCAGACGGCGGTGGGCAGTTGGAGCCAGTGCTGTGGTTAGGAGCAGGGGACTAGATGTACACTTCACAAGATGGAGACGTGTGGAGACACGGTGCTGAGTGACACAAATGCCAAACAGGACGGGGGCTCAGTACGCGACTGTGTATTTAAATTAAAATTACACACCATCCAGACACGCAGTACCAGGGCCTGCACGCGGGCACACACAATGATATAAATCAATTACTCCGGAGCAGCTGTCCACGGGGGAGGGGAGCGCGGTGGGGGATGGGGAGGAAGTGGGAAGCGTGGAAAGGAGCAGAGCGGCGCCTTTAACAGCCCCTTCCAGGGCCGCAGTGTTTTATGGGCTGAGGGCTGTGATTCACTTTGTGTCCTACGGAGCAGACTCCCAAAAGTTAAGAATGAAGGAATGAATGTGTGTCCACCACTCTCCTGTCAGATTGCCTCCAGTGGCTTTTATTTCTAGGAAACGAAACTCTGATTTCATTTTTTCTTTTTTAAACAAGATCTGCCCTGTCTGTCTCCCTCTCTGACCACCGTCCTCCTCCCTCACGGGGCTCTGGCCACACCATCAGCCAAGCATTGCTCCTACCTCAGGGCCTTTGCACCAGCCGCTCTGCCTGGCTTGCCCTTCCCCTGATCTTCCCGTGACAGTTTCTTCTCATTGTTTTGTCCTCTCTGCCAATGTTACTTGTTAAGAAGCCCTTCTCTGATCGGCTGTGTCAGCCCCTTCAGTCACTCGCTAGTCCAGTCTCCGCAAAGCAGGCGCTGCACTATGGTATTTTGTAGCTCCTTAGGCGGTACTTATTTGTTGGCTGTCTCCTCCACCGGAAGGGAGGCCCCCTGAGAGCATGTTTGTCTTTTCTATAGGGTCTGTACATGGCGGTGTGTCACACATTTCTGTTGAATGGCTTCATTGATTTGTTGAATGAATGAAGAGGCCAGGCCAGGAAAGTGTTCATCCATTTTCAGAACTCAGTGAGAAAGTAAGCAGCATGTGGAAACCCGGGCCCCTTAGGCCACGCTTTCTTAACTGCCACACTGGTAATATTTGGGGCGGGTCAGTCATTGCTGGGGGGGGGGCTGTCCTTTACATTGTACAATGTTTAATAGCCTGAATACCTTCTATCTACTAGATACCAGTAATCCCTCCTTAGTGATAATCAAAAATGCTTCCAGATGTTGCCATATCCCCTGGGAGAACCCCCCCACCCACCCACACACACACACACACACCAAGGCCACTACCTCAGACCAGTTCCAAGGACTAGCAGGATCTCTGCTCTGGCCCTTTAAATGCAGCAGGCCCTGGCCTGCATCCTGCCACATCTAACACCCACAGCTTGACCCACCCCTGAGAAAGACCCAGACCCATCCCTGGCCATGGGGAACACTCTCTTGCCCGGTTAGCACTATAATTTGAGTTTGGGATACTCCCAGACCCCCAACCTGTGGGCTGCCATTCAGGACTTTAGTGGGAACTATCTTTTGGCTGTGGTTCCTAAACTGTTTATAGCATGGGCATCTGTGGCTTGACCAAATTGGAGATGACCTGGATTGAGGCCAGGCCAGGCTGGCCGGTTAGGCCCTGTCACCTCGAGTTAGTGTAAATGGATGAATGATGGCTTTCCTGGGTTCTGGATCCAGAGGTTTGCTCTGTGCTACAGGAGAAGGAAGGTTTGCCCCAGCAGGCGCGCTGGGGAGAGCAAGGAACCAGCCGCTAATACTGTTTTCCTTCCCAGTGCCTGGCTCATCAGCCTTGGCCACACGCCTCTGCACTGGCTGGTCCTGGCAGGTCTGGGTCACTGGCCAGCGCCTGGGCAACCCGGAGATCTGATCAGAGCAGTCCGGAAGGCCCACCAGGCCCCAGTGCACCCACGCCTAGCAGCTCCTGTACGGAGCCGAAAATGACTCTCCCTGAGTCTTTCCTAGGCTGGGTGAGGCCCTTGTTTGCAATTTAAATGTGGCCTCATTTATGGAAGTATCCCTGCTCCACCAAAAAGCCTTGGGCTCTGGCTCCCTAGCAGCCAGGGCCCTAGCCAGGAGAAGAAACTGATCTAATAGGCTTTTCTCCCGCTAATTGTAGCAATTAGCATCAGAGAATGGGGACTCGCTGGGGGGCCAGAGCCTGGCAAACAGGCCTGTCCCCAGCTCGGCCCAGGCCCAGCCACTCTTGCTGTGTGTAGGCTGACTGGCCCCCACCAAGGCTCTTCGGTATGGCTGCAGGGCAAGGGGAGGACTGAGGCCTGTGTGGTGCCGAGGGCAGTCATGGCAGGTGTGCTTCTGAGCTGTTCAGCCTGGTGGCCACACAGGTGACCCTGGGCTTTGCTGTGGCCCTCCCGGGAGCAGTGCCTGGCTGGAGCGCAGCGCCAGATCTGCGTGAGTGTGCGTGTCCAAGGAGGGCAGATGTGAGGAATATCTGGTGGTGCGACTGACTTTTATAGAGTAAGGAGCCACTTCCTGGTGGGACCCTCCCAGCCCTGTCCCTGTTATTTCATTCGGAGCTTGCTTGCTTAGGAGCACTTGGGCCTCTGTGAACCAGCAGTGTATACTGGGCCTGGTGGAAGGAAACCCAGTCCTCACCAAGAGCACGGGCGCCACACACACATGCTTAGTTACTCAGGCCACACTACAACTGACTTTAAACCAGCGTGTTGTGTCTACACAGCACGGTGCCTCTTCCAGAGCAGTGGAGAGCACTGCCTTGTTCTATAGATAGTCACTCAGCAAATATTTATGGAAGCTCACCATGCATTAGACATTGGCCCAAGCAGGAGGGATTTGATAGGAGAAAGGACTTGCCTGACTTGGTGGGGCTTGCAGCCCAGAAGGGAGAGAGACCAACCAGGATGCGGCTGACCACACCCCGGGGAGTGCTGGGGGCCGTGAGCACCAACTGGAGCTAGTGTGGGGTCCTGGGAAATCCCTTCGGGAACATAGAGGAGGCTGGACGGGGATGGCTGGCCACAAAGGATTCTGGTGGGAGGGAGCCCATGGGCCTGAGAGATAGAGACGCCAGACTTGTGAACCTGTGGAGGAAGCCAGAATGATCAGGCCTTGCTGCCGCTGAGGATCATGGGCTTGTTTCGCGACAACCAAGAGCTACTAAAGGTCCCACTCAGGGAGTAACCGAGTGGGGTCCAAAGCGTGAAGGGATCTTTCTCTGCTGAGAGGAGAGTGAAATGGAAGGGTATGAAGGATGTGTGTTTGTCAGTCAGGAGGTACGTGCAGTACAGAGAGACAGTGGCCTGCCAGGGCCGGAGTCAGCCTGGCTGAGCAGTGGACTCCATGGGCAGCCAGGAGGGCAGGTGCTGGGAAGGAGTCCAGAGTTTCTGGCTCGTGATGCTGGGGAAGGGGTGACCGACAGGGGCCTTGATTGGAGGAGGAAGAGTGTGTTGGGTAGAGGGGAGTGTGACAAGATGGAGGCTGTGGAGAGGAGTTGGAATATGGGTCCATCTGGGCTGGAGGGACATTTGGTGGTCAGGGAGACACAGATGACCGGTCTGGAAGCCCCTGATGCTGATGGCCAGGCCTGAAGGGAGAACCTGCAAAGGAGGCAGGACAGAGCCAGCTAGGTAGCACGGAAACCAGAACAGGGACAGAAGGGCTGGGGCCTGGAGGGGCAGGTGCCTGTCCAAGGGGCCACCGTTCCGCAGAGGTCCCACGGAGCCAGTGCTCCCGATCCTCTGGCTGTTGGCAGTGGACAGTCGCTGGCCTGAACGTGGCCCTGCTGCTGTGTGCGTCCTGCCTCAGTAACTCCCTGCAGCTGCCCTTCCCCAGGACACATGGGGAAGAGCCCCTTCCCCAAATGGCTCTTGCCGTTTTTTTATTTCCTGCACTCCTAGAATCAAGGTAGCAAAGAGGACTTCCTGAAGCTGGGTCAGCTCCCTCCCGAGGCCTCCAGTCCTTGCTGAGGTATTTCATAATCTTCTAGAAGAATGGAAAATCCCCCCAATTTTAAAGCAAAGCCAGGCAGGCTGAAGAATGGCCTTGAATAGGCTGAGATGAAAAAAGAGAGAGGCCCTCAACATCAGAGACTTGGAGGGGGCAGGGGGCCTCGGTGGACTCGGAGTTCCTGAGCCTCACCGCTCAGACCCAGAGGCCCCGGCAGAGGGAGCAGGATGGGGTTCAAGGCAAGGGGCACCGGCCCTCTGGGGGGAGAGGGCCTCTTTCTTGTCTTCTTTCCTTCCTGATTAATAGTGCAAACAGCCTTCAAAGACTCAAAAGGGGTTAACTGCAGAACCTCCAACTCCTCCACTTGCTAATTTTTAAACGCAGCTGAGCTCTGAGCGCCCTCCCGAAGGCCGAGAGAGGCCAGAGGCCAGCACCGGCCCTGCCTGCCCCCACCCGTGTGGCTAGGAAGGCCCCTCCATTCCCTCTCTTACCCAACACAGCCAGACGCCTGAGCCAAGACTGTCCCAAGCCTCTGCTCTCCCTTGACTCAGTGGGCTTTGTTGATACATGACCTTGACGCCCAAATGAACCTTTGAGCTTGGCTTAAGGGAACGGGGGCCCTACATATGGTAGAGCACGGATGGGAATAGTAGCTCAGATTCCTGTGCCCCAGAGACATGAGCTCCCACCAGTGTGAGCGCAGCAGTCTGGAGCCTGGGGATTGGGGAGAGGGCTCCTGCAGCCTGAAAACTGGCCCCACGGACCCTCCTGCTAGACCACACCCACCTGACCCCCAACCATAGCCACTCGGGACTTCTGAGAAATGGCGCCCATACCTACATGCGCTGACTTGATGCTCTGAGGCCAGTCGTCATGGTCATCTTTGGGGGAGGCATCCTAGTGACTGCCAGCGACTGGGCATGAAGACATGGGCGCTCGGAACTGCCATGACGGTACCTGGGAGGACCTTGTGCCACCCTGATAAAGACGCTGCTTCCCCTTTCTGCCCGGGCACCAAATGCCCCACCAGCTTCCAATAAAGGAACGGTCCAGGGTCCCTGGCACTGTGCTTGGTGCAGTGCAGAGGGTAGCTGCCTCTGGGATCTGCCCTCCCTGACCTGGCCTCCTCACCAGGCTGTGGCCCTCTGCCCCTGTTGGCTTGTTTTGTCCCTGTGACGTCTGGCTATTTGAGAGTCTAAAAGACCACCACTGCTAACAGACTTCCACCTTATCCATTGCTCACTCGTTCTGTCTCTCCTGTGCAGACCTAGTGCTGGGACGCTGGGGAGGGGGAGGTTGTAAGACAGGTGCCTCGTGGAGCTCTCCACAGACTGCCCAAGAGGGAGGGTGGAGGGCAGGGGTCTCTGAGGCCATCACTCCAGGCGCCCACCTCCCCCACTCTCCACATTTCCCAAGGGTGGGCTTCTTCCCCTCCCTCAGGGACCTCTTCCCAAGGTCTCCTGAAAGGCCTCAAACTTTGGGGAGGGGATCCTGAGGGTGGCATTGAGTTCCAGAGTTGGGGTGGGAGATTATCTGTAGGGAGGCTGATAGAAACTTCCCAGGGCTGACTTCAAAGCTGCTGCTGGGTCTAAACCACTGCATCAAAGTCAGCAAACTGAGCTGTTTGCACATAAAAGGGGGGGTGCCTCCCAACCACCTGCAGATGTCCTCAGGGTGAGGAGATCCTGTGCAGACAGGCAGGAGGACCTCCCTATTTCCAGGCACAGGAGCCACCTCAAAACTGCAGAAGTCACCTCTGTAGTCCAGGCTTCTGAGACCTGGTGGGGACAGCCAGTGTGGAGTGGCCCTAGCTCGCCTCCCTACTTTACTTCTTGACCTGCCCAGCTTCCTTCTTCAGCACCTGTTTCTGGGGCATAGGTTGGCTATGTGCGTGGGGGATGGGGGCAGGACATGGGCATGGTATGGGGGACAGAATGGCAGGGCCACCTAGCAGCGCACAGCCAAAGCTGCCCGCTTGGGATCCCAGCTCCAGCCTGGTTCAGGTGTGTGGTATGTGGTATGTCAGAATGAACAGCAGGCACCCCTAAGGTGAGGGGCCAGGTCCCAAAGCCAACCCTGACCCCGCATCAGAAGAGTGCTTCATAGGCACCTGTGGGCACGGCCACATTGCCACCGTGATGTGGAACCATGACCCGGACCACCTGGCCACAGCAGGCAGCAAGAGGTGAAGCCCAAGATCATTGTTCTCCTATAAATTGGTGATGGCACAGGTGGAGGCTGGGACCCAGTGCCTGCACAGAGGCAGCAAGGGTGGCAACTGCTGAACTCTCTCTGGGGAAGTTCACCAGACATGAGAGGAAGACCCCCACCGAGGCAGCGCGTCTCACGCGCTTGGGTTTTCCAGCCTTGCAACAGGTTTGCCATAGCACCCCCTCCCAGGCCAAGCAGCCCCGTCTGAGTGGGCTCCGGGCAGGCTCCTCCATCCTTCCTCAGGAGCCCTCTCTACAGAGGTCCTGGGGATCCGATGGGGTCTTTCCCCTTCTGCCTCTCTGTCTCCACCCCCACCAGGGCCCCTACTTGACCCCAGCACAGCCAAGTCCCCAAAGCACCAAGTGGAGCCTACCCAAGCATGGGTGGAGCCCAGAGGGGTGCTGACCCCTCCCTCACATGGGCACATCAAAGGGAAGCCCGGGCTGGCCCCCAGTGGGTGGGGAGGTGCAGTAGCACAGCTCAGTCCTGCTGGACTGCTGGGGATTTTCCATCCCACCAGGATTTCTGCTGGATACCTGGGCTCCCTGAGACCTGGCTGACCAGGGGAGGCATAGTTTTTGCAGGGAAGAGTGGAGAAAGGATGCCAGCCTCGCTCCCATTGACCACACCTCCATGAAGGTACCACAGCAGCTGTGCTAGGTGCATCAGAGAGAGCACAGACAGCCCTCCTGAGCGCTCCACAGCAGCTGGGCACAGAGGGAAGCATTTGCCTACCAGACCCTTCTCTGGAGCACCACACTGCAGCCTGAGGGGCACCCCCAAGCAGACCCTGTTCACAGCCCTCAACCAAAGCCCTGTGAAGCCTGAGAATGAGACCCCTCGTGGCTGAGGGGTGGGAAGCCCAGAAATAATGGTGACCTTGGTTGAGTGAAAGTCACGTCTGTCCTAGCTTTGGAGTGTGTCTGCCCACCCTGGGCTTTTGGTAGCCTTCTGTGCCATGCACAGGGAGCTGGCTGTCAGATCTCTCCAGGTGCAGTTGGCAGGCTAAGAGCTACTCGATACTCTACTCAGGGCACCTTATGTCACTCCCTGGGGTCCCTGTCCTCCAGGGCTAGGAATGGCAGGACTTGGCTCTGAGCTCTAGATTCTGCTTAGGCAGCCCCGGGCCTGGCCTTGACCTTGCCTTTGTTCGCCCGGTGAACCGTGTGTGCTCAGAGACCCTTGTGGACCTGGATGGGCCGCCCCTGCCTCCAGGACAGTCTCTGATTTGCAGACTCATTAGGGATTCTGTTCAGTGGGTGTGGCAGCTCTGAGCCTCTTGCCCTATGGGGTAGGGCAAGGGGGCGCTTGCTCCGCAGGGGGTTGGGGTACAGTTTTGTAGTTGGAAGCCACTGGTTCTGGGCTGAAGATAGGACATGAGCCTGACATCCAAATGGGGACCCGAGTTCGGTTCAGCAGCCATGCTTTGTGCAGCCCAGGATGGGTCTAAGAACAGACAGTATTCATGTGGAAAGTGTTGGTGGCCCAGTTCCTGCTAGGGTTGCTGTAGCTGTCCCCGTGGGAACACACTGCCCTGGGCTGGGAGCTGTTGTTCCAGGGCTACAAGTGAGACTCCACCCTGGGGGAGGGCTGCAGTGTCTGTTGGTGGGAAATGTTTCAAGACAATCATGGAAACTTGGCAGCCCAGGCCTCTGGGCGTAAGTGTCCGCATCTCCTGGTCAGGGGTTGGGCTGTCCTGGCTCTGCTGATAAGCCCAAGTTAGCATGTTCCTCCCCCAGCCCAGAGCTGATAGGACTGCCCAGACAGCACAGTGTGGTCCGGGGTCTGTGGTCAGCAGCAGTTCTGGGGTGGTGGATATTTGCTCCATGTGCCCAGGGCCTGAGGCAGGATAGGTAGACATAGCCATGTTCTTAGGAAGACACAGAAAACCCCAGAAGTGAGGGGGCAAGACAGAGCAGAGGCCCACACCCAATCTACTTTATGATACAGAGGAAACCTTTGGAGAACCTAACCTAAGTCTTGGGGTACTCCCTGGAGGAGACTGATCAGGGGAGGTCCCGGCAGGGGGCATGTGGCCTGAGGCATTCGACTTGAGGGAAGGGGTAGCTAGGGGACTCTTCCCGGGTCCTTCAGCCAAAGCCAGTGCTCAGCTGGCCACCAGCTCTCAGCAAGCCTCCAGCAAGGCTTATCCTCAGCCCTAGGACCATGGGTAAGAGAGACTTTCCTCTGCCAGAAGGTCACGTCAGGAACACAGAGAAGGCAGACCTGTTGCTTTTCTAACACCAACAATGGAAACGAAGGAAGATAAGTGCGGGGCCAGACAAAGTTCTGGAATATAGCCTGCTTGTCAAAGGAGCAGGTTCTCAAGTGAGAGAGGATGCTTCTGGGGAGCTGAGGAATCGGGGGGATGGATCCCCTCTGGCTCACTAGGACTTGTCTCTAGCTGGCAGCCAGCCCCGGGCACGGGACTGGGCCACCTCAGAAGAGAGGCCACGGAGACAGAAGTGGAGTGGGTGGCGCTAGCCACACCAACTCTTGCACGAATTACTCAATCCAATCCGAGAAGGGACTGAGTAGGGTCAACAGTAGCACCTGTTTCCTGGCAGAGACTGACCAAGTCCCACTTCTCTTCCCGAGTCCTCTGGTGCACCCCCTTCTTCAAGGGAAGCAGCCCCATTAAGAGTTGGTATGAGGGTTCATGGTCGCTGTGTTGCTTGCCTAGCTGGTGCTGGCTGAGGAGGGTCAGCTGCTGAACGCAGAGAAGCAAAGTCGGTGCTCAGGCTCTGCCCAACCAGGGGACTGTCACAGAGAGGACTGCATGGAGTACCTTTGGCCACCTTCTGTTTAAGGATTGGAAGCTAGAGGTAGCCATGAGTGTGGCCTGTCCGCCGTGTGGAGGCCAGGATTTGGGGCCATGGAGCAAGCAGAGCGCCAGTCCTGGAGGCCTGGTTCATCTGGGCTGATCCGGAGCTAGAGCTAGGGAATGAGGAGGGGCCGGGGGCCCAGGCCAGGCTTCCAAACCAGACATACGGAGACGGAAAGTGAGGTATGTTCCTGCAGCAACATGAAGGGCTGGGCTGGACAGGCAGTGTTTGAAATGAGCTGGCATTTCAGTGCAGTATTTGTGGTGCTGGCCAGTATGTAGGGGCTTCGACTTCTGCTTTAAATCTTACACTATGTCATAAATCTCTGCTTCTCCTCAGCAGTTCGAAATGTTTACTCTGAACTAAGCCCTATGCTTTAACAAGTCATGTTTTAATAGGAAAACCATCATTGATGGAATCATATGCAATGCCTACTTTTTTCCAGTTACCCATTCCCGAGGAAAGCTTAGCCGTTGGGCAGCCAGCCAGAGCCCCAGGAACCAGCATTTGCAGACAGCAGTGGCCTTGTGTTTGGCAGGATAATCTGCCTCTATGCATCTGGTCTTGCAAACTAAAGTGCTGCTGCCCATACTCAGGCTGGCAGGTCCTGGATGGATGGCTGGGGACCCTCGCTCCGTCCCTCACCTCCAGCCCCATCTCCCGCTGTGTCTGAGCCCTCAGTGGGAACCTCTGAGCAGGTGCTGGCTCATTCCTAACATGGGCCCGTCCCCACCTTGCCCGTTAGTGAGATATGGATTCTGGGAGTAGAAAACCTGAAGGTCCTGGGTCGTGGCTAACGAGCGCCTTATTATTAAGCATGGGGAGAAGCATGGGGAGGCAAACTGTAGCTACGCAGTGCTGGGAGGTTGTGAACACACATTCAGGTGACAGGAGGACTCCTGGCCCACTGCAGCAGACCTGAGTCCCTTCCCTGGTGCCTTCATTTTCTGTCCCCAAGCCTTGGTTTTCTGATCGACAAAAACCAGGATGGCATACACAGCTCCAGGAGGGTCACCAAAGTCACTGCACTTCAGGGTGCCTGGATTTCGCTACATTTCTAGAGTGGCAACAAAGGGAAAGGCTCCGGGGGAGAGACCCATGACTCTGCCTTCTGAGAGACTTCAGACCCCAGCGGCTGCGGATGGGAAGAGTGGGAATAGGAACCCCGGCAGGGAGCTTGTCTAAAGTGCTGCTGCCTCTCCCAGACCTGCCTCAGGCTACACCGCGGGAACCCAGCCTGGGTCCCTGCACTCGACTGACCCGGGCACAAGTCTTTATTCATCGATTTGTTCATGTTTCTTCAACATTCACTGATGGTCCATGATGGGCTCCGCATGGGTGAAGTCCTCTGAAGCTTAGAAATTGGCTACTTGGAGGGAGGGACGTTTCAGCTAAGACTGGCCTGGGAAGTGGGGAGAGGGTCAGCAGAGCGCTGGGCATGTTTACAAATGAGCCTGCGAGAATGTCTGAGAGCTGGGGGTTGTTAGCAGATCCACTGCTCCCTGGCTTGGTGACCCTGGGCCCTGGGCTGGTGCATTTAACCAGCACTAGACAGCCATCCTATGTGGGTCGCCATTCTACGTGCTTTACGTTGTTGATACAGTTCATCCTCCATTATCCCCATTTTACAGACAGGGAAACACATTGAATCAAGTGGAGTCAGGATTTGAACTTGGTCTATGGCTCCAGAGCCTGCTTTTGATCATACTACATTTTGGTTGGACATCAGAAAAAGGGACCACCAAGCAGGGGTACCATTCCTTTAGATAAGTTTGGAAAAGCTGAGTCAGTACAGGTGGCCCAGGTGAGACAAGAAAACTGAGTCCCTGCTGTTTGCTCCACCGCTTTGACGCACACAGGCTGTAACTGCACTCCAGCCACGATACTTTCTGGTGTCGCTTTTTTGTTTTTGGTGATTGGTGTGGGGGAGAGGCCAAGCTATGTGTTATAGATTATATTTACAGCCAGGCGTGGTGGCGCATGCTTGTAATCCCTGTACTTTGGGAGGCAGAGACCTGAGGATCCAGGTTCGCGGCCAGCCTCAGCTCTCTCTCTCTCTCCTTCTCTCTCTCTCTCTCTCTCTCTCTCTTTCTCTCTCTCTCTCCTTAGTGAGGCCCTCCGCAACTTCGTGAGACCCGGTTTCAAAATAAAGTATAAAAAATAGGG